>DWKA01000790.1:0-14598 GCA_018249155.1 Panoquina ocola ocola
AATTTTTATAGATATTATTTTTTACTTTTTAAATGTTTGTGTCGGGGGTGTTTTAAATTTTTAATTTAATTTTTTATACGAAGTATATATAGAGTATCAGAATAAAAGTTGAAATTCATTCAATAAATAGGCAACCTTCATACTCCAATAGTTTCATATAATGAGGTCGGGATTTGCTGTGGAAAGAAAATGATTGATGCATTCAAATAAACAAAAAATAGGTCGCTTGTCAATAAAATTACAGGTGTTCATAAATCTCGCAATATAATTGATGAGACAAGGTTGAAATAGCATTGAAATGTGGAAACATTTGTGCAATTGATAGAAATTTGGGACAGCAACAGCAAAATAAAACCCAAAATTCAACAATGGATGGCCAAAAAGCATGTATCGGCGGTTGATGTAATCTCAACCCAAAATACATCTACTTAAGGGAGGCCTTAAAGTATTTTTACACGCACACCTCATATTAATTTCCCCCATTCCGCTTGGCTTTTGACGTAAAGTGTCGAACGCAATATATTATTCTCGCCAGACAACATAAATTCAATTTAAGGGGCGAATCTTGCTGAAATATTTTCCTTCATATTATATACTCAGTCTCTGAGACATTCAGCATCAACCGTGAAATCTGTGAAATCTATAAATGTCTGCAGCCGACAACCGAAGACTCGATTTTATAGCTAAGCGAAATATATCAATCATTTCCATTGGCAGTAAGTATTTTTATGTAAAACTCGTACATCTCTAAATCTGTGCCCGCAATAAAAGAAGTAAGGTTGGGAAAGATCTTGAAGGATTTATTTTTGCATTGCCTAGTGTGGGGTTATGAGTGGATAAGCATTTATTAGCGTTTACAGTGTCACTGTGCCTCCCTTTATACTTCATACCTTCATACTTCCCTTTTAATGTAAAGACTACGAAATGTAGAATGACAAAACTGTAGAGAGGATAACGGAATAATTGCGTCATAATTTTCTTGTAAGAATATTTTCTAGACAATACCATTTCCCAAAAATAAAGGGCTTAATTCACGTAGACATGAAAGAAAAATATTGTTATTAAAAGCACTGAAAACGAAAGGAGGGTAATATACTCGTAGTAATATTGCAGTGGCTCTAGCTGCGTGGTTGAGTGGAGTCGCCACGGTTTGTGGTATAAATATAGAGCGTAATGAAATATTGTTTGTTACGAAGAACGAATAATAAAATTGTAGTTATGAAAAAATTAAAATAATGTAGAATGCAATGTAAAAATAGTAAAGTTGTTATTTTAAATTCCGGTATTCAACTTTAATTTTAGTTCGGAATAAAAAAAGCAATCGTGGCTGTTTTCAAATGCTGTTTATAATTAAAGCCAGTATAAATATATGTATATCAATTTCACACATTTAAATTATAGTTCGCCACCTATGTATTTTTGTATTTGTAAAGCGTTCAAAAAAACCAAGAGCATTAATATTGCTAGTCCCCTTTTAAACAAAGCTAATATTTTTACAGAGTGGTTTAATTTTGTTATTTCCAAACCAAAAAAGTACATGAAAATATTGGCATAAATGATGAAATAATAGAAAATTAATAAAAACCCTCCACCAAACGATTACCTTAAGAGCAACTTCATTCAAATACCATATCATATCAGAATAGGAATCAGTCGAATAATCGAACTTTTGCATGCCAAAATTCAGTTGCAATTGTTTTTGTACGGGCACCAAAACAGTTTTATCGAAGCAAAGAAAAACCGAACAAGCACAGTAATAACCACTGTGGAGAACTGTACATATAAACATTTTATCTTGAACATGTTTTCCGGATAAAATTAACTCCTGTTAATTAAGAACAAGTTTTTATTCGCATCCCGTTCATCAGCTTCTTTAAAACTGCGATATAGTAATTAGCGTGCTAATTAGGTCGCAAAGTTTTTTAGTTCGTTAGTTCTCTCAATTAGTGTTACAACAGCACAGACGTCCTACTTTGACTTTAGCACGTCGCGTCGGTTCATAGTTAGACTGTGTATAGTATGTCTTTGATAATCGTAAAAGCAGAGCTTGTCAGAACAAGTTATAAGCGTGTTCCGGACTATGTTTTGGGTTATTTTTGAGAGTATTTAGATCTTTTTATTTTTATTTTTTACAACTGCATAGAAGTATTCACAATATTTATTGACATCGATATTTAGTATACAGTCATGTTGCAGAAACTTCTTAATTTATTACTTTCTTTTATTAAAAATCAAACTAAAGAGAAATAAAACGCATTAATTAAAGTCATAGTTATTTATGGTCGTTGCTATCATCAGCAGTCATAACAGCCTTGATTTAAATAATCTTAACCATCTTATCATCTTCAATAATTATCTCCAAATCACCTAAAATTACAGTCTTAGAAACACTTCACTAGATATTTCACTACAAATACGTAGCAAAATTGCAGTCTGTTTTTAAATTATCGATACAACATGAAAAGTCATGCTCACAACATTAGTACACACCGAGTAATTCAAAACTTCCAATAAATACTTTTCCAAATTAGAGACGAGATTACATTCACTCAGAAGCAGGAGTGAGAGATGTATCAGATGACATCGTAGTAGCTTAGAGCCGTTCATGAGTTATTAAGCGCACGCTTACAACTGTCAAAACTTGGGCTAACGTAATGTGTTTCCGAGATAAGGAACTTAGCCAAGAACACAAAACTAAAACGGGAACAAACACGAAATAAATGTCGTGATAGGATTACACGCGATTATGTGCCAATCAACATGATCAGGCTACAGAGAAAAGGTCAAACTCTTGAAAGTAATACAATATTTATAAACACCATCTATTTGCGAATGTGATCTATGTTGTAACAAATAGTCTTAGACAAAACAATGGTAGACGTTTTATGAAGCGCTTGATAATATAATTTTTCTCAACATACTTGAGAATACATATATCTAAATTATTTTTAAATTTTTTTATATAATAAAAACCTCCATCTCCAAGCAGCGAAATCGTGTAACAATATCTACTTATATAATTATATTCAACCGAAAAACATTCCACTCATATATACCTACCCTCTGGGTAGCAGCAAATGACGTAATCATAATACGACACCCGGACCTAAACACCTTCAATTTCACCCTCGAGGCTCGAACCCAATTTTCGAGGCGTAAGAGCATAACCGGTCAACCGGTCATGTTACAAGAAATATGGGTAACATCATGCATTACTTCGTAATAATATTTTTACGGTCTCAAAGCTTACAAAGTTAATTTGCCGGCGGCGAGACCAGGCGAGGCTCAAATGCGATATAATGGCGAATTTCGCTCGCTCTCGCTTCGAGTTCGTGTGGCGTAAATTGCCGTACAATTCACAAGGAGATAGCGGGTTAATGCTTAAAGTAGGCAGTCAGCCATCCTAAGCATTTTTTGTTCAAGAATGAGGAAACAAGTTGACAGTGCCACAATCCCCTGCTGCCAATGGACACACGTAGTCTATACTGTAAAAGGAAATAGTCCCACGTGGGATTTAAATCATAAGAAATAGAATCCATACCTGTTCTATAAATTAGAACCTTCTCAGACAACTCGTTCACACATACCTATGTTTGTTTGTTTGACCTTTTTCAAGGTGTTATCATGCATCGTTATGGTGTGATTATTTCTCGAGAACAACGTAGGCTATTTCTTATTAACTGCGGAAGCGAAATGTATATAATAATACATACGAATTATACATCATTTTGCTTTAGCTTTGATCACTATAATTTATTTTAGTTTTGAGACGTGCACTTACGTTGTAAAATTTATTGGACACTGCCACCTACCATCAGGTGGTATTGATATACCTATCAGATATAAAAAAGATATATTTTCAAATAGTCGCTTCAGCGAATCGTTTGCGCCACGCACCAAAGCACGGAGCGGGCCGGGAACTTCTGTAATTTATTCATAGTCGAGTAATGACACTCGATTACTTTAGCGTTAACCCTTTACAATGGTCCCGGCTTTAAAAGAGTTGATTTTTGTTATAAGGAATGACTTCATTTGGGCCTTTATCACGAACGTTCAGCATTACTTTACATTTTATCTTCAAAGCAATCTCAAGAGAAATGCATTAAGGTACAAAATGCAATTTGTGTTTGCATAAATCACTTTGATATTATTATATTTCATAAAAAATGTATATTCACTTCAAAGTTTCACGTAGAAAATGTGATTTTATTTATAGCGAAATGGGTTCTGAGCAGATGTTATGTAGATTAAGAAAATTTTGATTTTCGTTGTCTTTTTGTTTCACATTGAATTTATCTTACACTAGTTGCCCGCCCTCGCTTCGCTTCGGGAAAAAACCTCCTATTCGTCTTAGCGTGATGTTATATAGCCTATAGCCTTCCTCGATACATGGGCTATCTAACACTGAAAGCATTTTTCAAATCGTTTCTGAGCTTAGCGCGTTCAATCAATCAAACAAACAAACAAACTCTTCAGCTTTATAATATCAGTATAGATTCTGATTTATAATTATAAAAAATTATTCGCGTAGGTACATCGTTAAAACTAGGTTATTTAAAGTAATTTGTTAAGAGACAAATGAAGAAAAAAACATTCATACTCAGCCCCATTCATCTGATTCATTCGATATAATTTAAATAAAATACCCAATACATAACTAGAAAATAGTAAAATAGCACCAGAATAGTGGAGTTGGGCATTCGATTTTGCCATCCTCCTTACTCTGCCAAAAGCAAATGAGGCTTTGGCACATAACGAGTCTCTAATGATTCCTCTTTGATGAAAGATTTATCGTGTACCTCAATTGCCAGTAATTTTCGGCTAACCGACAAATGTCACGCTACCCGACTAACAATATTTTTTCTTGAACTTTCCGAGTAAGCTTAAAAAGGCTACGACGACAAAAAACTATTCTCTAATTGGTTGGTATTTTTCTGTATAAAAAGTGGTTGGGATGTTGTTATCCAGTCTCACTATTATTTCGTTTAAAGAAATCTGTAAACTTGAAAATCGTCTATTATTTTCTCCTTGTTTTTAGTTGTGCACAATAAAGTGTAAGTAAATTATTCTCAAGAACGTCTATTCGCACTTACTCAACGTGATTAACTATTTACCCCTAGAATAGACAAGCACTATACAAATTATATAATATGAAAAATGGGCACTTGCCTTTAATCGGCGAGTGAGGTAAGAGAATATTGGTGGTGGCGATGGTATAAGAATACTGGTAGACACAGATAAAATCGCTATGAACTTTATTGGTGCTGAATTAGTAAGTTAAAAAGTCAAAAGTATACCATGAATAATATAAGTTAATACAAAATAGTTCACACCGTAAAACTTTTCTGTTATTCTTTATTTAACAGAGCATCCTTAGTTTAAATTGCTCCATAAGATCTGATTCTTTGCTTCACTCGAAGAAACTTAGTGCCTCATTTATACGGAGAAACTTAGAAAGCAGGGAAAGTTTAATAAGAAAAATAATAGCCATTCCTTTTATTCGCCTTACTTTCCTTCTGTCTTTATAACAATGTATTTTAAATGTTTTTACGTGTTTGACTGCTGCCGCTTCAGTCTTGTCTTTGAGTTCAAGAGGAAGAGTCTTGTCTTGAGTTGAGAAATAATCTTTAGTATCGAGGTAAGGGGAAACGACGTTTACATAATAATGAGGTAGTTCAGGTAGTTGCGACTTCTTCAGAGCAAACATAGTAATATCTATCTATTGATAGTTTATCAAATTCAACTCATCCTTACACATTTTTCTTGTAATAATGGTTTTCTTTCTTCTTTGTTTATTTGAAAGTATATTCTACCATCACTTTTAAATTGTAGTTCCTACAGCATTTGCTCTTTAGATGTCTTGTTCAGGTCTTCAGTCTACCTAAGGAGATTCTTATACTGCTTTTTCGGAGACGTAGACATCATTTTAAGGGTCATTCTTGATATCCAAACACCATTTACTTTGATTTTGTTAATAAATGTTCCAATAAAAAAAATATTTTCCGCTACAGCTAAATGCTAAAACTAGTTCGAGGAATTGGTGTAACTACGAGTATGTTTTGTAAATAGAAAATAGTTTTTTCGAATATCCTCGTATAACGTAATCGGATATTCATAAAACTCTGTGCATAGGTAACCCACAATTTTTTTTGTAGTTATGCTTTGAGCCAAATAGATTTTTTTAGATAGCAGTAATAGTCACGATATTGAATTTATACATTCAGCTCAAAATAAGTTTTTTTATTGTAATAAACTACATACAAGTTGTCAGTAACGCCGCTATCATAGCAAGTTTTCGACATACTCGTAGAAAACTTGTAATATCCACAGCCTTACGTAAATTATGATAGATGAAGAATATTTTTAAGTTATTAGTTGAAGTAAACGCGTAGCCACTTATGAACCGATTTGCATCTCTGTCCACTATTAATATACAGAACTAAATAATTACTTACCTCTTTGGATGAAATATTGATGTTATAAATCCAAGGTCTTTTACGTAACTAGCTTGTTCCGTGAAAACGCCATTAGTTAAGAACGAGTTTCGACCAGGTGTTATAAAATATATAATATTTTATGTGTGGATTGAGACAAAAAATAAAAATAACACATTTTTATGTTATTTTTAGATCTCTGCTTCCAGTTTCTCATCAAAGTATTAGTTAATTTATGTTTGTAACCTTTACATAATACCAAGAAGCGCTCATAGATTGACGGCTTTCCCGATTCGTAATATCGAAGAACAAGGGTGATGGGTGACCGCTAGTGGAAAAAATCTTGAGCAATTCTTTGCTTTGACAGGCACGCAGGATTGTCAGTCCTGTTTTTATCATTAGACAGCAGTCGTCAAACCATTGGAAGGCTTTTATTCTGCTTAAAAACTTCCGACATAAAACAGAATACATTGCTCGCGTCAGAGCTTCCGTGCGATTATAACATGGGTGTCTTCACGGCCAGAGTGCAAAGGCATTTACTAATTTGATTTACCACCTAAGACCTCAGCACCACTCAAACCACCTCAATACCTCAAAACTACCAGGTGGTATTGAGGTCAAGATTAAGTTATTGCTTCCAAAAATCTTCACTTCGCATATTATCTCGCCACCAATCCATACTGAAGCAGGTTATGCTCTAAGACTGAGTCTAAATGCAAATGGAGATATTCGACACCATAGCCTGGTTGGTAGAGTCGCTGTTTATCAAACTCGGCATATCAAGTTCGATTCCCAACCAGGGTAAGTATTTTTGGGTCAGATAAATGTTTGTTCTCAGGTCATGGGTGTTAGTGATAATTAGGTATGTTATTTTGTTACGTCCATGCCATCCGTTACAAAGTAATATAGAGACACAAGTTTCCGCCTGCGGCGTCGCCCTTGTGAAACTTATAAACTTTTATATTCCGGGATAGTTTATATCCTTGTATCAAACTTCATCCAAATCCGTTCATCCGTTTTAGTGTGAAAGAGTAACAAACATCCATACATCCATACTTACAAATTTTTACTTTCATAATATTAATAGGATTACCTCAACTTTTGATTTACACTGAAAGCAATCGCTTAATTACAACCCATTTGATATTGAGTTGTTCTGTGCTCATGTACTTACAGAAGGTAAACTACGGTGACACAAATACCTGCTTAACCCCGAAAGCCGTGTCGAATCCGCCATTAGAATTTAATTACTTAACGAGTTTTTAATGTTGTAAACAGTAGGATTACCCGCAGCGACCTTGCCACAGTCAACAGAACGCATGTCATCATATTAGAACATGTTTTTTAAACGACGTTTTTTTCACTGGCTACACACTTCGTATTTGCACCGATGCAGTTAAAGTAAGGAAACTACGTCGCTCTTCTAGCCTTTGATTAATATTAATGTTTACTAATTTTCGTTCACGGCTTCGCCTGCGTGGAATTTGACTGATACTGCGAGACTTTCGGGATAAAAACTGTCTTATGTATTAAGTCGAGTTACCATCTACGTGCGTGCCAAAGTTCATGAAAATCGGTTCGTCAGTTTTTGCGTGAAGGAGTAACAAATAAACAAAGAAACATACAAACTTTCGCATTTAAAATATCAAGTCTGTAGTAGCTAGAATGAAGAACAGTTAAATTAAATCATCCTATCATATTTCTTCGAAATATAAGAGGTTCATCAAGACATAACTTTCTAGAAACGTTACGACTGGGTCCAGTTCTCAGTTCTGTTTTTGCGCCTTAATAAACTCCCAGGCGGAGTAAATTAACAAATCATTAGAGTTGCCTTAACCCATTTCCTAACTGTTATATAATTTAACTACACCCCGCGCCTTTAAGTGCTTAGACCTACGCAAGTCGAGCTTCGGTGTAGTGTGACAATGTTATTGTTAATAAAAAAAACAATAATAATTTAAGCAATAATTTTGGCAAAACAAAACAACTATCTGTTCCCATTATTATCAATAATGTAATTAACAGTATAATATATATAGTTGTTACTAATAACAGTAACAAGGTTCAATGATTATTTGTTAAAATCGTGCAAATTTCATGTAGTCTCAATTAATTTGACTATTCATGCAATAAACAAATTAAGCTTTTAGTTTCAGCAATTATGCATTAATTAAGTAAAGGGATGAAATAATGGTTTAAAATTTGTATGGAATATCCATCAATTTTGAAGTTAGGAACATAAAAAAATATTTTTGGGCTATTTATACAAAGATAACAAAAATGTTTTGGTGTTTCCGGAGATTCTTTCTCGAAGGGGGTGAAATAGGAGTGAAATAGGAGGTTAAAAGTCAACATTCTACGCGGGCAGAGCCGCAAGCATCAATTAGTAGGTACGAGTATAAATAGCAACTTTGTTAGAGGCTCGCTAATTATAGCAGTTCGCTTTCTTGTGTATCACTTAGCTTTCAGTATAATAATATTACTGTACATAAAAATTGAGTTACATTGTTTGTGATAGTACTTTTCTAAAACGGCTCGGCCGATTTTTAAGACTTTTTTCATACTTCTAAGTGATAAAGGAGTCCCTATCCAGAAAAAAATCTGTAGCTTTGACCAAAATTACCATTCCACGCAAGTTGCAAGCAATACCTAATATATTTTTTTTGAAATCCTGAATCCTTCCGCAACCCATGGTCACCGCAGCCTGGCTTGAATTATGACGCATTGCGGTTAGCAAGTTAGGCCGTTTTTAGATGTATAGCGTTTATGTTCACCTCGAGAACATTTATTATAGCACAGTGATATATTGAATCGTATGAAATTATAGGGCACACGAATACACCATACAATGTATTGTCAGTTTTTGTAGAAAAGTAATTAAGATGCCATCACAACTGTTTTTGTTGTAGCAGCTTTTACGAGGTCTAGAGGTAAACGAGCTAGCAGTATGTCTAGTATACTACAGACTACCTCAAGACGGAGTGTAGCTTCCTATACAGATTATAAGGACGTAGTTTAGCAAAAAGGATCCAACCCACAAAATGTTACTTTTGTTTATTCAAGTTCGAAGTTTAACGTGTGTTTGCTCATCCATAGACAATTAAAAATTAAAAATTATAAAATAATTAAAACAATACGCCCCAATTTTGGGGTCTGGTCGGTTTCTCTAGTATTGTTTGTTCAACAAAAGGACAGAAAAATAAAGAAAGCGTGTTTAAAAAAAAAGGTGTCACGCAGAAGTAAGGACATTTTTGACGACGTCGATGGATGATACTGCGAAATCTAGAGGTTTAATCATCAAAGTAATATACAATTATGTACGTATAAATGCAATTCATAGTACATTATTATAAGAAGTACGGAGATGTGATAATTTCTGACCTTGAATTTCTGATAAATGCACATAACACTAAACTCTAGCCAAATACAAATTAGTAGTAGGCTTCATACTGTTTCGAGTGAGTTTCCCACGATGTTTAATTTACAAAACAAACATAATAATCATATACCTACCATTGTTTGTTATAAAGTTGTTAAGCGTTTGTTCTAGCTACTTTGTTGCTTCACAGTTTTAACAATAACATAAATTTTATCAAAATAAAACGAGGCTCGTTGAACATGCCGCGTTAAAAGCTATAACAATAAACTGGAAATCTTTAATGGAATCCAAAAATCTCGCTAACGAAGTCGCCTCAGTGTCACAAATAATTATATGTAAAGCCGAGAATGAAATGAATACCACAATAAAGAGGGACTTGTCTCACCTCCGCCGACTTTGCGATATTAAATTTCGAGGATAAAATTACTCACAGTTAAATAATTAAACTTACGATTATTTTATTATTTAAAAAATAGTTTCGAGCACGTAAAGGAAATTTATTGATAGCATAAACTGAAAAAAAAACTTAAAGAAATTAACTCGCACAATAATCTACTGAATAACAATTCTTTACATATATATTTCTCATTTTATAAAATCGACCAATCGACAATTATATAATAATTATATTGGTGCATTTAAAAAAATATAGAAGCAAAATGCCAGTTAAATCTCTCTTTTTGTCCCTGCCCCGACGAGTACCTAAAACCTGTAATTTAGTCCCGAGAAACATCAAGATGGTACTCGATTAAAATTGACTGTGACAAAGGAAGCCAATCAACTGAAGACGTTATCGTTTTTACAGCACAGACCCAAAAAGAACCAATTATGAAATTCCTATTGATTACTTAATAAAGAACTTAAAATAAGTTTTGGTTTGCAATAAGACAACCACTTACGGCTTACAATTAGTTAGCCTAGTTTTATTTAACTTACAACGTTTTTTGTTCTATATTGATTAAACAAATAATGTTGTTGTTAAGCCCCATATTCATGGTAAACATTTGTTTAGCAACAGTTGATCAACGTTGTTGATGAACAGTGAGAATGCTGCTGGAAACTTTAACACGTTTTCGCTCGCCGGACGTCAACTCCGCATAACAATGGTGCCTGCAATATGCTGACAGCAACTCGGCAACAAGTTTATGCAACCACGTTGCTCAACAAATGTTTACTATGAATACGAGGCTTAAGGCTTTCAATCCTATATCTATATCTTCACAGGTGGTAGTTTTGATATTTCAGTTTCTACGTTTATTATTTACGCAGTACAAGGAATCCTAGTGTATAATTTTGTGTTGTATGTAAACATAATTACCTACTGTAGTTAGAAGTCTTGTTGTTATCAGGTTGTTTTAATATTTTTCTTTAATAAGAGGGCTGTAGAAATTAAGTCTACTAGAGGCCAATCCAGTTAGTGAGTGTTAGTATTTTAGTACTAGCTAGACACGTAACTTAGAAAGAGTCGCAAAGAGACAGACGCACACGAATAGTTTTTTATAAAAATGAAATTTGTTTTTATAAACAACGACTTCCGCGCATCTAACTGCCTATTTCAAACTCCAAGTTACGTATCATTATTTTGTGGTATCATATACTATAATAGTTGTTAGTAATTTGTCCCAGGGAAGTAGTTTTATTTACCTCCATAACGAACGGTAGCGCCGTATAAGACGCGCCGCGTGGCCGCACGGCTACGGTCGCAACACCATTACTTTTTCTTCGGATATTTTTCTTCGGATATTTTGTAACCGGCTTGTTTAAAGCCACGGCTTAATGGTTCAAAGGATGCCTCTTAATCAATGGCACCGCATTGAGAAGAAGGTGAAATGCACTTGTCTCTACGTAAGCGAGAGACGAGTAGATAAAAGTTCTTTTGCTAAAAGGATTTCGTTTTGCTTGTATTGTTTTTACGGTAACAAAAGCAATACTTCGTTTATAAATTGGAAATTCTATTTCCAATCCTGTTTTAATAAAAAAATATTTTATTGTAAATGTCATTGAGTGCGCTCTTAAATTAACTATCTACAAAAATGCATTTTAATAGGTAGATAAAGGTTAGATAAGGGTAACGAAACAAAAGAATAACAAACTAGTGAATACAAAAATCGCTTTTTGCTAATAATCAGACACATCAACAAAGAAAGCGTTCGTGTATTGATTAAATATTAATTTTATACTAACGAGTTTTTGAAATATTGCGTCGCGTTCATTATAAGAATTACAAGATTAACAAATATGCGCTATGTTCTCATGTTGAAATTTATGGTATGTTTACAAGCCATTAATGAGTACATGATTTGTATGTATTGTATGATTGATTAGTTTCATTAATTTGTATGTTTTATGCATGTCCCAATTAAGCAAATTAAGCTTCTTGAAGATATTTCGCAATGATCGGTCAATTTGTGTGAAGGACTTCACAATATCTCGATATTAAATATAGGTACTTATTTTGAGATGGTAAGTCTTTAAGTAAATTATGATAAATGAGCAGGCTTCACTTACCGATGCATTGCCTGGCTGTTTAAGCCATTTGATAATGGCTCTTCGTATTTTACAATGATCCTAGAAAATGCGTGATCTAGCCAAATCCTATCCTATCCTAGCCAATCTAGGTTATTTTTTTACACTTTATAGAAAAAAGGTAACAAACGAACTGACAGTGCCACCGTCCCCTGCCGCCCATGGACACCTGTGACAAACCTCGGATAGGACAGCGGTATTAATTGTCCCACTAGAAGTTTGACACAGATACGTTGCTACCCCCTTTGCATTTTTTCAATGATTTCATTTCAATCATTCTTATGCTGACCCTAGAAAATATTCATTCAATATAAGTATTTTCTTTTTTAAATTTATTGCACTATCACTTTAAAATGACGTTATATTTTTAGCCTTTTAAGGTTTATTAATTTTTTAATTAATTTACACTTCATTCCCTAGTATGGACAGTTGAATAGAAATAGCTCCCGAGGAAATCTCTTTATACGGTCCAGATCCGATAGAAATCAATGATACCATACCGTTATTCAATGGTTTTGAGTTACTCAAAGCGGCGATACGACTGGCATAGAAAAAGGCTGATATCAAATGAACAAGTTTAATGAATGGTATACAATAGTATACCGGTTTGTTGTCATCTGTAATGAATCATATATTTCTATTATTAAAACGTTGTTAAGGTGTATATTTCGTTTCGTAGTTTAAATATTGTCAATACAGGGTAATTCTTGGAAATAGAAGAGTACAAAATATGATCGAATCAATGCAGTGTAGAAGAGTAGGTACCTACAAAATATGATCGAATCAATGCAGTGTTTTTTCGTGACACACATTTTTTATTCAGTATAAAAATGATAAAAAAAATTGATAAAATTAATATTGGGCCACTTTGTATTGATTTTAGTTATGCATTATCACATTAATTAATGCATTACTACTTGTAACGTGGTTTTACGTGGTTTTAATATGTAGATCGACAATAACGGTAGTCACGAACCAAGCGATAGAGCGCGAATCGATCATTTTGTCGTATAACAATGTTCGCATCGATCATATACGACAAAACATGCCACAGATAATTAAGTAGATTACTGAATAACCTGTGTAACTGGTAACGATTTTTATATCACTAGCTTCCGCCCGCGGCTTCTTCCGCGTGGAATTTCAATTGCATCACAGTAACATTTCATTAACTTTTTTACGTTGTAACGAATTAGAAGAATGGCTTCTAATTCGACACCAATGCCATCTAGATTACGTTTTCGAACACTTAATGTAATAAAAAGGAATCAACCAAGATTATTCGGATAAAAAGTATCCTATGTGTTATTCCAGGTTTTAAACTATCCGTGTACCAAATTGCATTCAAATCCGTTCAACCGTTTTTGCGTGAAAGAGTAACAAACACACAAACTTCCAAATTTCCGATTTATAATATTAGTAAGAGTAAGATTACACTTAAGAAAGTAAAATACAATATCACTGGAGTTGTTTCGTCAAACAACGCGTCGTAAGTCGTTGGTTAGACGCTTCCGAATCACATTAAACCCGTTTGCCTTGCACCTGTCGTGTTCCAAAACGTATGAATGGGTCTTTATTTCGTTTTATATCGTATACCATTGATTTTAAATCGTGCACGATTAACAGCAAGAAACCGTGTAATTTTCACATTTACCCATCCCACTATCCTACAAATATTACAAACTGCGATAGTTTGTAGACTTGTTTGTTTGTTTGTTTATTTGTTACCTCTTCACGCAAAAACTGCCGAACTGATTTGGCACACACATAGAGATAAACTTGATTAACACATAAGATAGTTTGTATCCCGGAAATCCCGCAGGATCGGTCAAATTCCACGCGGGCGAAGCCCGTTAAACTAGTTATTTATGATACTCGTATTATATTATTGTATTATGTTAAATTTACATTCATAATTTTGCATTGAATTCGCGAATATCTAATTCGAGCATGCTGTCCTGGACACCTGAATTGAAACACCTTGCATTTATTAATTAAACAACTTAATATCATACAAAAAGTTGATGATAAAACTGTCACTTATTTCTTATGCGAGGTTTATTTTTCAATTATCTGAATTATAATCATTATTCCATTTTGTATAAAAATCAAAACTATAAATAACATTGGACCTTAAAATGCGATACAATTCGAAACGATTCCAAATTAAAACCAATAAAATGTTTTAATAAAAATCCGTGAAACAGCCGAATAAGTAGAAGTTTCTAGTATTTCATACAAAATTACTTCAAATTGTTA
>DWKA01000791.1:0-14598 GCA_018249155.1 Panoquina ocola ocola
GATGTTGTGCAGGGCTGATGCCTGCCAGGTCATTGTTATTGGCCTTGGTGTACTTTAACTCATCACTCCACAAATTTTTAGCCTTACAGAAATCCATTAGTCGGAGGGTTCACTAGCTCTCCAGCTATAATATCAATTGTAGACACACTTATCATATTTTAATGTTTTAGTGTAAACTAACACCGTAATGTTCTTAATAATACCAATCATGTACATATTTTGTATAGAAAATTCATCATTCATCATCATTACCTACAACCCATAATCGTCCCACTGTTGGCCTCGGGTTTCCTCTCACAATGTGATGGGTACAGGCCATAGTCTACCACAACACCTTTGAGAACATTATTTTTCACGATATTTATCCTTCATCGTAGCAACTGGTAACAAATACGCACATAACTTACAGAAAATCGCTGGCCTCGGGCAATAAAGCGGTAATCGTCGGTTACGCCCTTTTTAATTTTATTTGATATTTGGCTTCTCTTAATAGGTATCAATCTATCACTCTTATTTTTTATATCTTTAAATTAATATTTTCTTAATAATATGGGGCAATAACTACTTTACTGTACGCTGCACTATAAAGAAATTAGCTTCTTTTATTTCTCCTGTAAAAATAGATTTGCCCGGGGCAGCGAATTAATGGTGTGTGCAGGATTTGAACGCACGACCTCCCTTCGAGACCAACGTTCAAACCACTAGGCTATCACTGCTTTTTTATAACAATTTATATGTATTGATTTCAAAAAATATTTAAGTCTCTTTGAATGTGGTCTATTAAAAATTTTATTTTTGTTTCCATATTGTTTTCTTTTACTCATTTTTAGCTATTTAATTTTTTTGTCTAAAAAAGTTTTGAATTGTATTCAATTATACCTACTTGTTACTTGTGGTGGGAAATAATTATTTGTATCTGTGTGACTTATAAAGATGGTTTAATTTAAGGTACCTGCTGAATAATTGTACAAAAATAATAATAAATGGGCCATATTTATTACTTTTGGGTTTTTAGTACTTTTAGTATTGAGAACATGACTGTTTCCACCTGCAACCCTATTATTATAGCTACTTTAGCCTTGTTTGAGCCCATCAATAAGTACTAGAAAAAAATAACTAATATTTTTAAAATTTTACTAAACCTCAAAATTAAATTGTGTTGAAGCATTTCGTTGTTGTTATGTATGCACTTATATTTTGTATTTTAATAAAAATATTGAACTTATTCTATGTATATAACTTATTCTATGTAAATGTTATGAAATTTTGGAGTTGTTTTAATTTTTGTTCCTGAGAGAGCCCATTCAAGTATACGAGTAAACTCGATGTCATAAAAGTTACTAAGATCAGCTTTAAATAGAGGATAAATAAAAAACAAATATTTGATAAATCTTTTATTACATAGTTCTTATTTAAAAATAACTTACGAATTTAATATATTTTAACGTACTCTATTTATACCTATGCAAAATTGTTCATAGTAATTAGATATATGAAAATATACAATGATAATGTTCTACTAATTACAACATTTTAGCCATAGTAGGTAAATAATGCAATTTTACAATAGAATGACTACACAACAAATTTTCAAAGGAAAAACAACAGGCTAACAAAAATTATCACCTATAATTACCATGTTTCCCTTCAAATAGTCTTTCTATTCTAAAATTTACTATTCTAGGTACAGTATTCAAGTAATTGAAGCATTTCATGTAGGTAAGTACTAAACATTGTCAAGTTAATATTAAATATTACTAACTAGGTACTTTGTTCAAATTAGAGAAACCACACATATTTTATTTATATTATTTTAATAAGTAGATAATAAAATAATAGTTTAAGAAACTACCAAGTCCCCATAGATAAAATTGGTTTGATGTTTGTTTTGAAATTAAATCATTTTGTCATCAGATTCACTTGACTATTTTATATTCATGTCAATAAATAAACAATATAAATGCATATCTACTAAGTAATGATCCAAACATTGTACAAGTATAGGCATCGGCGGATAGTTCATGAGTGTAAGCTTAGAACAGCTTGGGATCATAAGGTGCAACATCCATTGCGGTCAGCCATTAATGGTATTCAACACTAGAGTAGTACTTAATCAATTTATCAAGAGCCAGCGGTCATGGATGCCTCCTTTTAAAGACTGAGAATCTACTAGAAAATTCGAGGTAGCGAGGCAATGTACGAAGAAGAATTCCAGCATCGCTTTACAAGATAGGACAAATGAAGTAATCCTATTGGTAGATATTATTTTCTACTCGCGTACCAATTTACCGCCTATTATTCTGGTGGAATCTCGACATTGTAGCCACAAAGTATTTTTTGTTTTGTTGTTTTGAGCATTAATTATAGCGTTCAACACTTAATTACAAATATAATTATGCAAATGTTTCATGAAGTATATAAAACATACTGTCATTAAAGTTTCTCACAATTATTGTATTTTAAATATGTAGCTATAGTTAGTATATTTATTTAATTCGTTATTTATACTGATACCACATATAATAATAACATCTATTTTTAGGTATTTAACAAATGGTAGATCAGTGAAATATTAGACATCATACATATTTAGAATACTTATTATTGTCTCAGATATAATTATACTAATGAATCATCATTTTAGAGATTAAACAAAATGGTACGTAATGTTTTCTTTTGTGAATAATCTTCGTTATAAGTTTATACGCACTTATTGTGAAATCCTCAACTAACAGGCACTCCATTACTTTTGCAATTATAATACTGGATTAATTTTGTTATTGTACACATAGCGTTATGATAAAATATTCATAAATATTCGATGTGACTTTGTTATCACAACAAGTATAGAATAAAATCTAGTTCTTTAGGTAGAGTTCAGAAGATAACATATTAAAAACAAACGTAATGTAATTATAATTACTTACTTATTAATTGTGATAAATTTCGAGTAGTTATAATAAATTGTATAGGTAGATACAACACTACCATGAAGAATACAATTTTCATACGTAATGAAATGAAAAAAAAATATCACATGTGTATTTATGTGAATAAATAGGACATAGTGGGTAGATATGTAATGTCACTTTTTTATAAGGCACGCGACCGGCAAAGCTTCACTTATATTAATTAATTATGGAAATATTCAAGGTTTTCATAGAATCCCTAACGACATGTAAGAACATTTACCTACAACTGTTGTACGAGCTCTCAAATTAACAATTTTTTTTCAATTATGTATTTACCAAATTTTTACTCAATCAAAAAATCACTGATAAAAAGTACAGAATTTCAACACCACCATAATAAAACGATTCTGACCAATCCAATTTAATTTGCCCAAAAAACTAAATTAATATAAAACCTAACAAACTAAACCTAATCTAGTAAAGTAACGTACGGTGTATCTGACAGTAACCCATACATTATGAAACATTAATTGTGATGTGAAGTAAACAATAATATAAAGGTACCTAATATTAATTAAATCAGAACCTACTAAATGCTGAGGTATTTTTTAAACCTGAAGATTTTTTATCGTTGTTATATTTATGGTTATGGTTTACAATGTTTAATTACAATACAATTCGTAAGTAAATTACAGTGTAATTAAACATTAACTACCTATAATTAATTTAGCCAACAGATCTGGACCATCGAAATATCCTCAGAATAGTTTAGTATTTTCATATCGAACATACAATTCCATTATAAAAGGTATAAAACTTTTTCTTATATTTATACTTACTAATAAATTGTTACCAGACATGGACTTCATTATAACTAATCTAAGAAATAAAAGATCTGCAATTTTTATAAAAGTAAATACACCCGTAACACTGTGGTATTGATAAATAATAATAATAATGTTCAATTACAAAATGCATCAAATAAACCGTTTAGCATTATTTACCTGCATTGTCTATGGAACTAAGTATTAACATCAATTTGTGGTTACACAATAAAATTTTTACAATTATAACAAAACATCAAATAATATAACGTAATTTTTGAATCAACAACAGCTCTGAATATTAATGGCCAACAAATTCAACATTATCTTTAAATTTATATACATATACAAATAACACGCGTTAACAAAACATTTTAAAATAACATTCAACCTAATGTGCTACACAATGTATATTTAAAGAAATTGCTTGCATACATAATATAATTATATACAGCTAAATAAAATTGACTTGAATTTAGTAGTCGTCGCCCCCGCTGTGCCTCACCTCATGGCCTTAGTGAGTTGAAAGGCGATCTGAAGGGCGGTGCTTGGGGCGTATTCAAAGTAGAACTGCTCGGGCTCGGAGCCATATTCGCACTCTGCGAATTATCCGCTTCCAAATCGGGCATACTCATGTCCTCAAAGTCAGGAATATTCCCTGTATACGAGATTAGCTGATTCCCTTCAGCTGAAAGTTACCCAAGAAAAAAAAGTTAGTCAAGTTGCAACATTTGTCACGTTTAACTACTTCGTCGGCTACATCAAGGTTAGGTATAGTTACTACAGTATAGATTAAATCAAATAATAATCTTATCACTATTTAAATTATTATAATGATTTCTATTAGCACTCGCAACTAACAAAGCCATAATTGGTATTAACTTCTGACTGATTTCATACTGAAGTAAAAAAATTAGACGCCAAGCTTTAATAAAATACATATCAAAATATTCTCAACATTTAAAATGCCTTGTAAGTTGTACAATTATTCTAAGCAGCGTTAAGTTTTTTTCGATATATATAGTTAAATAAACATTGTATAGACCAATTTAATTGTCGTGTTATAATATAATAATATCAATAAAACACACGAACTGGCCGTCTTAGCCAAAAAAAAACATAAATAAGAATTATTATACTTTTAATACATGTAAATAATAATATAACAAAAAAGCTAATGAATCTTAGGTCGTAGCTTAGAAATTGATTAAATTAGTACCCAATCCAAACTAGTACTATTTATATTGGTATATCTAAATAAGTATATTTCTATAATGATAATCTTAAATCTACTAATTTAGAATGTACAGTATTATCGTTTATTTCATATAGCATGGAGCAGATGACATTTGGACACATAATAATAAAAAAAAAAACAAAGAATTATATGGCTGTATAATATTATAAACGTCTTCATTGCAATTATTCATGAACGGAAAATACAATTTCAATTTTTTTATATGATGCCCTTAAAAAATTACAAACAGTGCGATAGTGCGATTCTAAAATGGTTAGTTTTGAATATTTATTTTTCAATTTTTTAAACATTTTTCAAGCTACCAAAGAGTGTCATCCGCATCATTCTATGTGAAAATTATTATATCAAGCTTTAATTTTAATAATATATGTACCTAGTACAATGTTGGAATAGTAGATAACCTATTGTAGTTAATTAATTTAACTATGTTAACTTAAATCTGGTACATTTTCGGAGCGAAATCTATAATTAAATCAAGGTATCTTTTACCATGCTCTTACCTCGGAATTACATGCAATAAATAGCATATAACTTCCATACGGGGCAAAGCAAGGTATTATTTTATAAACGTGCAAAATAACCGCAACCTATAATATCTACGAAAATAATTGCAATAGGTGATATAGATAATGCATCATGTAATAATTGAATTAGTACCATCGTCCTCTGAGTATGGCTCCCCGTCGTCACACCGGACAATCGAATCGTCTCTCAGCTTCTTTGCTTTAATTAATAATTGAACAATTACTTTAGATAATCATAATTATAAGTACCTTAACCGAAACCGAAGTATTTCTCTTAACTACTAAACTTATTTGTAAATAGCTGATTTACCGTCAAAACCTTAGGAAAATCCTTGGCATACAAGTCACGGTAAACGTTGTGCTATTTTGACACACTCCAAAATATACCGGTTATAACTGTAGTATACTTATAAAAAAAATATTTTATGCGGTGTTGCAATAGAAACTCATTTTCGCTATCATACAATCCATCGCGAACATCACACCACCACTTTACTGTGGCTTAGAATTATTCCCATATCTAAGTACTATATTAACATGTGCTTATTTACCTTGTACATCAAAACTATGCTACATAATGTTACTCCGTAATGTTACACTTAACATAGGTGTTTAAAAATTATAACATAAAAACAGGAAGCTGTTGTTGCTTACGACGACTGAGTACTTCCACACCAATGCTCCTAACACTATCACATAATGTAACCACAGCTTGGTCACCCTTGACCGAAACATGTCCTCATGCCACAGAGGGGCATGCGGCGCTCTGCATTGCACTAATCTTGAAAGATGATGTAGCTACAGGCTACTTTGTTGACGGTGTGTCGACGCAACCAATCAGCCAATCAAAATCAATCATCGGATACTGTTTGGTTGTATCTACAATTTAACACAAACTTGAAAAATAACTCACACATGCTAATGCTATATTTCTGACAGTTTTTGAAACAGTGTTAAAAAGTACATTGTTGTAGGTTGCTGGACCGGGAGTGGCTATAATTATTAATTTGTAATTTAACGGAGTCCGGGGATGGACTATTATCAGTGTAATTCGTGCAATATTAATAACAAGGTAAAATTGGTTACCAAAATTATTATTACATACCTTAAAATATATTTTATGAGGTTTGTAGTTAATATTGTTAGTCAATTGTCCAATACATTAGTGCACAAGTTCATATTGACGGCTGATTAAAAAAGGGAGCATTGGTTGTGATTTTGGAAAAGATAAATAACCCTTAAAATAAACGGTGCTTTCCCACCGTCCACCTCTCGAGACCACCTGGGTGAATGGTTGTAATTTTTTTTTCATAAATAATATTGACGACGGTCCACCTCGGTTTTTTGATACCGGCTGGAAAAGATTGACATAAGCTGTGTTGCTAGTTTATTTACGAATAATTAATAGTGACGTGCCACTACCGTACCTTTACGTTACTTACAATCTAGTATCGTTTTTCAGTAACAATTACAAAAATGTTTCTTGTACACTCAGGTGGACAGAGGTGAACGGTGGGAAAAAAATTTACAACAGTTCACCCAGATGGTCACGAGAGGTGGACGGTGGGAAAGAACCGAAAATAAAACTTCTTAAAATAAGATGTTTATTAAATTTGTACGAACCAATGTGGAATCGCGCAAAAAGTAGAAAAAAAGCAACACATTTTTAAAAGGGACGTCTTCTTTTACTATATAATATGTTGGGAATGACATGACCCGAGGTTTTCGTTAGTGTCTAAGAATATCAAGTGTTATAGTATAACTTACCGTTGCTACTCGTTTTCGCTCGCTCGTCCGTCGGATTATAAGATAATCCATAGAAGGGATCATCAGACCCGAACAGCTGAAAAAGTAATACATTTCTTCTTTAAATCTACTTTACTTTACTTATATTTCGATTACCATTCATAAGTTATAGAAATCACCAAATATCAGAATCATGAAAAACCCTTAAAAATTATTTTACATAGACACAGTGTATCTAAAAATTCTTACATAATTTAATCTTACCAAATAGATTAGATTATTAAGTTACCTTCTTGATTACCTGAATTTAGAAAAACAATCCAGTCAATTGTATGTGATAAACCATGTGTGTCTGATAAAACTTTACCATAAGACGCACATTAAAATTTTGAATTTAGATATTACCTCACACCATAGGTACATAGCACTTTTTTGTAAAAAAAAATGCTAAAAATGAATGACATCATTAATGAACTAAAATGTAAACAAAAATTTAAGGGTTAAAAAAGGATATTTGTATGAATTTTGAAATAGGATTCATCAATGATAAAATGCAGTTTAAAATTCGCGACAGTCCCACTGTACTGAAATAAATTCAATTTAAATAAGTAATATATTTTGCTACATTGGGCTTAATGTAAAAATTGTAACTTGCGATTTCTACCTGGGTTCTCTGTCTTGAATTAAGTTGGGGTAAGGCATCCTGTGTTATCGGCATCTTAAAATTTCAAGAAAAATTTTACACTCCTCTTCAATACGGTCTTATTTTAATTTTCATTTATTACTGGATCACATTATGGACTAAAGATGTTATTATCGTCTAATAGGGTCAAATACAACATAAAACTTACGCCACAAATGAAGACAGACATATCCACATTTTACCATCCACTACAACTGAAAATTACGTCATAGTCATAGCACATTATTGCTAAGTGTAATTCTTAAGAATACCGAAAACAAAAATAAGTACTGAAAGAGAGTTGGTGAATCATGGAGAGGAAACTGGAATATGGTAAGAGTATGTCGTAATATTAAAGTTCAAGATGAAGAGGTCAAAGTGTCCTTAAGTGCCAAGCTATCACATTTAAGTGCAGTAACCACAATAATGAGTGGCACTTTGATGATTTGATAGTAAACTAGCAAATGCACGTGGATTCCCTCGAGAATCTTTAATTCATTTTACGCTTTTTACATGTCACCTTTATTCCATAACCTACATAATACTATAAATATTGGAAATATACTGAAAATAGTAATTTATTTATTATAATATACCGACTTACGTTTTTATCTTATTTAAAGCGAGACAATACATTTTTAGCTGAATTTTTAAAAGTTATGAATAGTATAGTAATTACTAATTATAATAGTTCTACTTGGACGAAAAATTTCTTCATATATTAATTTTCCCAATTTTTGGTATAAAAAAAAACTAAAAGGTATTTCACATTTTCGCTTTGGTCCATATTCATTTTACCTGTAAAGCTGATTGCAATTTTGTCCCTTTGTTATTTTAAAATTAATTTAAATATTTAGTACGCAATAGTAATTTACAATATTTTATTAACCCTTCTGGGTTAATAAAATATTTAGATTAATTCTGCCTTCTCATTCTTGTATGGATGGTGAAAGTGAAAGTACTTTCAAAGTACAGTTGTTCAACTTCTATACAGTGGTACATTTGTATATTAAATGAAAAAAAAAAACATATGTTTATACCTAAAAGCATAATTTGAAGTATATTTTTTGGTTTGTCGGCGATGTTTTTGTAAAAAAAAATATTCAAAAAAAAAAAGTTAGACTGAATTTTGTGTCATCATTCATTACACTTCCTACTGTGAATCTTGTCTTCCGTTTGGAAAAAACTTGAATAAAATAATAATCTGTTACATAAAATTTTCCTAGAGGTCCTTCCTGCCTAATACCTACTAATAACAAAACATAAAATTCTTAGATATCACATAAAAGATGTATAATATCATGTTTCATTCAAGACGAAATCGGGACTATTATTAATATCATAATATAATCGACCCGCTATTACATAGCAAAGGCAGCTGTGCCAGTGCGCTATAGCGCCTTTAGCGACAGCGCCGGTAAAAGGCCGCACAAGGCTCCACACGCGGACTCAACACGTTGCCTGCAACGTGACCGCGCCGGCGCTGCCAACCTAGCGGCGCCAAACCTTGTTTGGCAGCTTCGTTGTTTACAAGTCGGTACGCTAGTGTGTGTAACTCGCCCTAATACAAATTTAAATACGAGCGCGAAATGATTCACTGATACCATAGATGAGTGATATTGAATCGAACGATTCGTAAACAGATTTTAAGTGGTCAGTTCTTAGTTACAAAATTTTGTACATTTATCTGTAATCTAAAATAGTTTAAAACCAACGATTTCAATTGGTCTATTCCTGTACTTATTTCTTATAACATATTGCGCAACATTGTTTTTTTTTAAGTTTTTTCTCGCAAATATATATGTGCATGAACCAAATCGATTTTCATCTTAGGCCATAATTAAAAGACTGCTCACTACAAGATCCCACTAAAGATAAAGTAACATACAAATAAGCAAACCTTAGTTGTACGTCTATCAAAATTCGTATACAATAAAAAAAATATTTACCCCCAATAGAGTATTGGTATCCAAGGAATATGAGTCACTGCGTAGTAACTCCCGCAATGAGTCTAAGTCAGTTTGCATCGAGTCCAGGTGATCATCAATATCGTTCCTGAAATTATAAAAAATCGATAGGGACATATGTTATACAACACAATTAAATGTAAAAGCTGTAACAGGAGGTTACAAATATATTATATTTTCCTATATCATTAGTCACCTTACTTCTTTTCCTAGCTTTTGTAAATAAATAAAAAAACATTAAATTGATATTCATTCATTTGATCTGGTGGCAAGTATGAATATATGAATCAATGATCGCTTGTAAGTAAACTAAAAAGTTTTATGTCATCATTGTATCAATAATTATGTGCCAGGATACACTTACTGTAACCATTGGTAAAATATTTATATAATTACACATATTACAGTTGTTATATGAGAATAGTTAAAACAAAAATATATTAATCATAGCCCTAATTTTACATGAATATAAATATTTTATTAATTTCAATATAATAATATATTTTGTGGTAGCCTAAATAAAATTTATCTGCATTTTGTCAGTTTGCAAAATGTTAATATAATTTGTAAACAGAAGCAGTATAATGTTGATACTCATGAAAGTATAATTCGAAACAAAATATAAAAAATAAACTTTTTTAAACAATCCATTATACATTCCAATACTTGAATACAAAGAAAAAATCCAATAAATATTTATAGTAGGCCACATGTTATTGTAAATAATAGTAATTACACATACTTGGGTGGACTTGGCCCGAAGAGGGAAGCTAAATCCTCTCGGTTTTTATTGATGTTATCTCTCCTATACCTGAATATTAACATATAATACATGCATGTCAAACTTAAACAAAAACCATAAACATAAAGCTTGCCATCTCTTGTATAAAAAAATGTAAACAAATAAAGTCTAATAAATTATATGTGAGTTTCAAAAATATGTATACTTACATTGATTGTAACCTATTTACATTTGAATTATTGTTGACGGTTGCTAATGACATATTGTTCCAATCAATATCATCCTGTAGCTCAGTCTTTATGGCAGCCAAGTTCATATTGTTTTCAACATCCTTTGATTTCTTTGACTTTTTGGTCATAGACTTGTTGACTTCAGCAGGCTTTTCAACCTTTATATTGATCCCACCTAGCATTTTATCTTTTGCTGTTGAAACAATAGGGTTCTCTGCTAACCCATGCTCTGTGAGCAAATCCTGAGGATTAACTTCCTCAGCTGAGGCCACACCAGCATCACTGACAGAATCATCACTAGCAAATATCTCTGCAGGAAGCTTAAAGTCAGCTGTTGGATTTAAACTGTTAAAATTGCTATTTGTAAGTAAATATTTAACATTTGTTCCAATATTCTTTTTCATGTTATTTCTTGTTTTGTACTTTGATGTTCCAGGTGACACATTATGTACAACATTGGTAACTTGATCCACAGCAGTGTGACCTATTGGAGATGTAGGAGAGGGCATAGTTGGAGACGGTGATGTAACAATAGGTACCGCATCAGGTGTTCTTAAAAACCCATTGGTGCGGTCCATGGAGTAAGCAATTCTGCTACCATCTACAGATATCAACATAAATAAAAAACATAAAGAAATTATAAAAAAAGAAAAAAACAATTTATCATAGCATAATTTCATCACAAATTCTAAACCACATAAAAAATCGAAATTGTAAAACAAAATCATAATAATAATAAAGTTATGAAGTAAATAATTATATATACCTGCTGTTTCAACATCGTCACCATCCTCCATAGTAACATGATATTGAGAAGGATCATTGTTATCTTGAGCTACATTCAAGTTCAATGGGCTCCTTGTAAAATCCACGGATACAAAACCAGGAGGATCTAATGAATCCTGAGACACCTCATTTTGGACAAGATCATCATGAACCAGCTCATGAATTGTGGGGCCATCCTCCTAAAGAGAACAAAGAAACACACAAATAATTATAATAATTCAAACGCATTAAGAATTCAAATGATATACATATTCACAATTTTCCATTACCATATTATCTTCAGGCACATCCTCTAAAACAGTGTCCTTATCCAATTTTATATTCTTTATTCTACCAGGGTAAGCTGCATCAGTTTTTGTATTGTAAGCTGCATTGTTAATCATTAGCTGGTAAGGTCTCTTCACACCAACATTATTGCCATTTGTGTTAGGTGCCCTAGTAGGTTGTACCAGGGACATGAGGAATTGGATAAGCTGCAATTTAAATTGGTCATAAAAATATATTTCATTCCACTTATAATAATATTCAACTAATGTAAAAACTGTCTTTATTACAGTGAAATAGGATATTATAAACATTACATAACAATTTATTCAACATAGCACTCACATTATTCACAATTTGCTGTTGTTTAATGTGTTTCTGCCTTAAAATAGCTACTTCTCTCCAAAGGGCTTCATTTTCCTGTTTCATAGCACTAAACTTAGCATCAAGTGTTTCCTGTTTTCCCTTCATTTGCTTCACATCAGCTAACATCTTATTCATTAGCTCAGGTTTGAATAAAATTTTCTCACCATTCTCATTACTTGTCACTAATGACTTTGGGTTTGCAATCTTTCTCTTTATGTGCTCCAGTAAATAAGCATGACCTCTCATGAAGCAAGGGTGAGAGAATTCAATTTCATCTTTCTCATAACGTAAACCGCCATTTTCAACAGATGTTATCTTGTGAAATCCATACATATTCAATTGCCTTATAAAACTTGCCATGTTGTTGTGTTTGTAATATAGTGGTAAGAGTTCCCTAGCAAATTCTGCCTGGTTCTTAATCACAAATGTTTTTCCTCCCTAAGAACAAAAATGCACCTGATCATATATTTTTTCTTATGTTGTTACTTATTTATAATACCTATATACAATTTCATTATTTCTTAATTATGACCAAAAAAAACTAACAATAAACAATATTCTACACATATAAGGGTTCTTCTTACAATAACTCTAAATTCTTAAAATAATTTGTTTTTACAAATATAATCATAAATAAATTATCTAGTATTCTAAAACATATTTCTAAACATTTTAAATTGGTTTTTTCGTCCAAATAAATGTATCTATGTGATGTTGCGGCGCCAAAGTAGGCACACTTATCAGTACAATCATTAATAAACAACCCAAGTAAAATGGAATGAAGTGATTGCCTGCATCGCTATCCAAAACTCGTAATACGAGAGCATGGTATAAAACGTGACACTAACTATTTATTTATCAACCTCGCGAACTCGGTATCAGCTGGTTTTGTACAACTTTGCCTCGAGCCACTTTTTGAAGCTTACTCGTGAATATTAAACTATAATATATGACATAATGAAGTAAATTGAAGAATTTATGCAATATATCACAATATTACACTTACAGGGCTCCATGAAATCAATTGATTTGTCTCCGAATCATTTACCAGTTTCCAAAGTTTTCCCAGAAACGCTGGGACGCTTGCACCTATTTCCACAACCGACCGCATTTTTATTACTCGTCTTAGATTTTTTTACAGATATCACCAAAGGCTGTTAATATTGTATTTTTCCTATGAAAATAACTATCCACAAATCGCCATTTAGAAAGACATTCACAATCACAAAATATTACAATATGTCGGACTGTCTGACTGACAGCAGATATAAAACTCACACAAATAAAAGTTCACTCACACAAGTAAAATCACTACGGCCAAACAAGGGGCCAACATAACAGAAACAGCCTACAATATCCCTTATTTCGCTTATTTCTAATAATTTCTATGAGCATACCTATTGCATACATATTAACATTATTGAAATACAATTTTATTATTCTTGACATAATTAAACGTAATTAAGTTTAATTTTACATATTACCTAATAATATTTTTAAAGTAAATTACTTCGTAGTTTACAAGTAGTATCTATGTTTCCCTTTATTATCTACGCTAGCAAGGTAAACTACCGCAACATTTGACTCCATGCCCCATGCGTACTTGAGCAATACTTTGTGACATTTGGTGTGCAATAAAAACATTACCATTTACATACATCGTATCCAAGTATGTTACTACATTGGAAAAAAATTGTCTGTATATAAAAAATGGTTTACCTATTTTTTGCCTGTCCTATGTGAGATGTCGACATTACATATTTAAAACTATTGGTAGATGCATCCAAAAATCTAAAGATTTGAAACCACTTTAAAGTAGTAATTCCTAACTTTGTCCATACATAGATAAATTTCCCATTTTTTCAACATGCCTTTATACATTTATACCAATTTTACGCGGTGAATCTACTTTTTCGCATTCATTATAGTACTACTTATTTATATAAATTAAATTATTTTATTTTATTTTCTGTCAATATAAGGAGTGGAATCTCAATAAATGTAAAAGGAAAAAATACATGATATTGCAACAAATATAACTTAATCTATTTGTGACACCATGTAGATGGCATTATTTCTGTCGCACGCCCAATACGGTAGAATGTCGCATGAGTGTGAAGATTGAAAATGTACACACATCTGTTATACCTACGTGCTATTTCTATCTAGTCTGTGCGCGTGCCTCTATCTTTCTGATACAGTGACAAAACCACCTAAACAGAATTAATTAAATAATTTAATAAAATCAGTGAAACTTGAAGTACTTAAACATCAAGGTCAATCAAGGTGTAGAGCAA
>DWKA01000792.1:0-14594 GCA_018249155.1 Panoquina ocola ocola
TTTCAAATCGGACCAGTAGTTCCTGAGATTAGCGCGTTCAACCAAACAAACTCTTCAGCTTTATAATATTAGTATAGTATAGATATTTATAAAAAGGATACTTATTAAGGTAATAGAGTATGCAATCTACCTACATAGCTGGGTAATAATTGACCGACCAAGAAGCGGCCTCGAATTGGATGGCTTCGTGCTTCAAAGAGCACTTCAATTCGTGTGACAAATAGTGTTGAGAAATACACCGAGAATACCTACTACAGCTAAACCAGATATACGAGTACACTAAGTCTTGACCTTATTGCAATGTTCAGAACTTTTAATATCCCTCCACCCACTTATAAGTTATCGCAACAATAAAATGAAGCAAAAAGTGATTGCATTGAATGGTCATAGAATTAATTTAACTTAACCATTTAATAATATTTAAACAGGTACATTGTGTAGGTATATGTAGATACAGCAAGGTAATGTTGAATATCTAACCTATTGACAGCATGTAGCATAGAAACAAACAAATCCTAAGCCTGGCTAATAAACGTAGTGTCGTAAGATACTAAAATCTCGGGTCACAGTCACGTTTATCGCGTGTCCGAGAGGGTACTCAGGTCCGGCGGTCGCGGGCTTCGGACCATCAGTCATAACCGGCCTTATCGCGGCCCGCCGGCCGCCCGCCTCGCTAATGCAACGGCCTGATAAGCCGCACCGACTGAAGCACAATTAACAGCACACTAAATTAGCCTCCATTTAAAGTTTACGATCCCCGCTACTGCCTTACGTGGCTTGTAGCGACAGCAGCGGCGGAAGGCTGACTTGATTCGGCTTGTCATTTAATTTGTACTGGGAATTAGTGTTGGTAATGTTGCAATCCCATTGTTAGTCGGGTCGTAGTTGCAATGCCCAGTGAGGAAACCAGGTTGATTTCCGGTTGTGATAAGTATTGTTTCGGGTCAGATATTTGTCATGTAAGATTTGAATCTTAGTTAAGTAGACCCGAGATACCACACTCCTTTTTCATAAGCTGAAAAAAGATCTGTCAAAAAGTTGCAAAATTGTTACCGAAATGTTCAATATACAAAAGTTTAAATAACTATTGATTGGAAGGTGAAAAAATGTAAGTTATCTATTAAAATGTTATTTATTTTATTAACACTATTATACCTAACAAAAAATAATTATTCATCGTCATCTCATGTTCTTTTAGTCCTAAGTAGGTATTAGTGATGAGTCATTTGTAGTAAAGCCCATAAACTTAGCCACTGTAAGTATGTAACCCATGTGTTTATCCTAAAAAACCTTTTAGTATTATTAGATCCCCGAAACGAAAATCCCTTTTCATCCTCACTTACACCACGAACAATATTTACAATCGCCCGGCGTCCACACACCGAACGTCGAAAACCAAACACAAATATGTGTTCAATACTTCAAGTATCGGTTATGTTGACCGTACAGACAAATCCGTTCCCGGCTACCGTTCTACAGTCTCTTATCACCCCACGTCCACTTATCGAACCGTTTGAAGCCGCCGACAAAGGTGACGATCGACGCGAAAAATTTATGCGGAATAACCGTCAAGACCGCCACAGCCTGTAAAAGAATCTTTATGTTGTAAGCTAGTAAATCACATTGCTTTAGAGTACGTACGTACACGATTCTTGTGCATTGCATAAATATGACGCACCCGATGTGATTTTTAATTTGTTTTTTTTTTATCATGCGTTTTTAATTTTTCTCATATAACTCATAATATAACAGACATCAAAAATTTTCACGTCTTTCCCTATAATATCCGTTAAAATGTCAAAAAATATACGATAACCAATGTTTCAGGTGTATTAAAGATACAAACAGAATCTTTGTTTAATACTTGGTAATGAGATTCATACATTGTAATGTACCTATTGCCCCCGTCTGCGCCAGCCCGTTGAAGTTTCCACACTAATGTCTGTTGGCCTTTATCTAAATTGTCTTTTACAACTTGAGATACCTTGATGGCTAAATAATACAAAAAGTCGTTGTAGACGCACTGTAAAAAGGGTAATCTCGAGTAGCGCTTAATGGATTTTATTGGCATTTCTCTATCAACTTTTTTCTTTCACATTCCTTGAATTAGTGAAGGATGGAAACACCGCGGGAGTAAACAGTTACAGCGAAACTATTTAAGTTACAACATAAAATCTGTTCACGTTACGACTGGGAATCTATCATAACCTTTACTAGAAATGTAACTTGATACATCATTTAACGATTGTTTATATGTGGTCAAGTGATATAAGGGTCCTATAAAACGGTGGTACCATAAAAAGAGCAAGATCGTCGGTGGGAAGGCTCTTAGTAGAATACAATGGGACCACCTAAATCGCATTGAATAAACTTAAGAGTGGGTCGTAAATCGGTAACAACTTGCGAATTGCTGCACGGAGGCGCTAAATACGAGCAACCCGGGAACTGCGGATGTAAGCCCTCACATCCGCACTCGAAACGAAAAACCGTTTTCAGAATTATGCACCGTTTATGGCCGATGTTGCGAAAGCGGAAACGATTTATAAACTTGTTGTTTATTTTGACAAATCTAAAATGGCCAATTTATCGCTGTTTTGAGCAGATAACGTCTTGCATAAATCGTCGAAATTTTAGCGTCTTTATATTATTAGTACGGTCATTTATCAAAGTCAACACATGACTAATGACTACATTCAGTTTAAGTAGGTAATTGCTGCTACCAGTACCAGGCAAAATGCTAAGCAGTTTTGGAATTAATTTAAATTAAGTAGTTTCACCTACATGTATTAAACGACTAGATACTTTTATTTCAAAGATCTGTTTGTAGCCATAAACACATCTAAATAAGACGTGAATTTTCTTTCATGACAGTAAAATGGGTCTGCACCACTGTGTATTAGCTCTACAATATAAATAAAAAGTCCTGAAAAAAACAACAAAACGACTGTTACTGTAAATGTAACAATTGATCAACGGCAGCCATTACCACATCAATCTACGGCCTGTAAAACAAACCGTGGCCCTAACCTACCCCTCTTGACATCCAGTTATCTTTACTACTGATTTCATGAGCGTTTTATCGTCAAGTTCAATGTTAAGAACTGAAGTCGTCGTTAAAGCGACAGTGCGGCTTTGTGTTCGCGCCATCTGTTCATTTACACAAGCGTTTCGGATGATAAACAATCCCTCTAATTCCCGAGACGAGAGCCAAAATACAAGAATGTCTGTACCCCCTGTACCCCCTGTACCTCGTACCCGTTCATTAGCGCTCACACGAGAGGTCCGGCCGGTTTGTACCTCCGCCCAGATGTGAGCCTGGGTAAACACTGGTCTGGTGCATAAAAAATCGGACACCTGGATGTGTCAAATTGTTCACTGGCGGAGTGGAGGCCGTGTGAATCTCGCCAACGTTCCCGGCTGAAATGTTGGTCTTGTGATTAACGTGGCCGTGCTATGAAAATGTTACAGTTGACACAAAAAAACCCTCGAATCTACTCTTTCCCACAGAATACATTTATTCGTTTTTTTGCTGTTGATTTCTTCATATATTAATATTGTAGTCAGATTATATTTTATGATCCTGACATACATTTTTGTTCATGATCTGTAAATAAATACTTAAACATTTGTACCCTTTAAGAAGAACAACGCACGAACAACGCATCTTTATTTTGCAAAACGCTAAATGTTAAATAATTTTACACACACATTTATTAAGAAAAATAGCACATTCAGTATTTCATACTGAGTATGCCAATGTAAAGTAACCCATATATCGACAGAAATATGGTCGCATTTCGAGAGCAAAGTGGGTCTCTAGCAACTACACACAAAGACACATGAAGTATGACTTCAATAATTAATTATAGCACGCAATTGTCTTGATACCTACCCTCTGTACAAAGGAATGGTTCAAGAACTAGCGTTATTGAAGCCCGTTAAGCCGCTAAAGAATGTTTTCTCGAGATTCCTGAGAAGGTAACAAGTCGTAAAAATGTGTTGACTCGCCGCTTACAAATGAAACGGCCTCATACCGACGTCTCGTTAATTATTACAGAGTATCAAGTGCGCGGAAATAGCTAGAGTTCCAAGCCTCAACATGCAATGACTTTAATTACTGGGCAATACAGAACACACACTTACATAAACTTCGCTAATCCAATTACAAAACAATTATAAGCGCAAACCGATGTGCGTAATTCGACGGCTTGCATCGATTTGTAATAAACGACGAAGTTTAGAAATGTATGCGCCTGGACAGTAGATGGTTAAATTACCACTGCTGGGGGCAAAAGTTTTAAGTGCCTGGGTATATGCTTTTAAAGGCACTTTGACGTCTATCCTGGCATTCCTGGTATCGTTAGATAGCAATGGACACAGAACTTTGTACTTGTAACATTACAAGAATAAATAAACAATAGGTACTTTGAAACGGCGTAGTGGAATACTTAGGTACACTTTAGATGTCTCTAAGGAGATAATCCAGCCCTAAAAAACGCAAATCTGTTGAAGCTATAAGTACGTAACTGAATTTACATCTTAACATGAACAAACTCACAGTGTAATCACAAGTAGGTATTCCAGATGTAATTGAAGTGAAAATTCAAACGATATTTTTTATACGCTATTCTGAGAATAAACACGCTTTATGGTTATGTTATTGGAAGATCAATTCTTAAATATTTCGTCACACACATTGCGTTTTATGTACTTAAATATCTTTACAGTATTAACATTCATCGCGGTATCACTTTGATCACGTATCAACGCTACGTATTGAACCGTGCAGTGTAATGCGCGGGATAGGCATTAGAAACTATCTAAAAGCACAAATTAAGCTCGCCTGCGCTTGTTGTACCAAGTAAGTGGGATGTTAATGCGGACCCCGTGTCAATGATTCAGCAAATATTACACTATTACAATGTTAAACTAACGCACACACAAAGGGCGTGTCGGTACAGAAATTGAATAGATATTATTAAAGTGAAGAGAGCTATTGTGATGTTTACAAATATTGTGGTAAAGTGTCTTAACTCAAAATAAACTAGCGTCCACTCCATATGGTCGGTTACGACGCCTCTGCAAATACTGTTCTCGAGGAACGAGGAACAAAACAAATAAACCAATTTGGGTGCGGGGACAAAAACTACGGATTGGCCTCGAGACGTAACGCGGTATTAGCATATTGATGGGTACCCTCTATCTGTCGTCCTTTGTTTAAAATCAGCGACAGAACCTTCAATCATAACGATCACGACAAAAAGTTGTTTTATTTTATTGGCTCGGTTATGCCGAGTGCGACTGCAGGTGGCAAACGAAAAAAGAAATTCATAAAACTCTTCGAATTATAAATATTCTTGCCGTATTTTTTTATGCGGACAGTTTTTTGGTAATAATTGTAACCGATTTGTTTGCGTTGGACATCGATTTTAGATGTAATGCTATTAGTTGTGACTATATTTTGCGATTTAGGTAAATGTAATAAAATAAAATTTAAAAATCAGAAAGAACTGATTATTAAATGCTCCGTAAAAGTTCCACACACGATGCAAAGACAGCAATATTTTTTATTATATTTTAAAAATATAATAGAGTCACTCAATAAATCACATTAAATTTACTTCATCACTTCACCATGCTTTATTTTTATCATAACAATACAAGGACTCTTCACCAGGTCAATTAGAATTCACTGCTATCAAACCAGACCAATGTTTGTCCTGTCAAATGACCAACTGATGTAGAGCCGCCCGACCAAGCGTGAGCCTTGATGCTCGTCACAATTACAAGACAAAGCTCACCCGCCGCGCACACACCTGCGACATGTTTATGCCCTTGCCAAATTTACAACCAACCTAAACAAAACGGAGCTCCAAAAGCCGCTCTTGCGAAAATTGGATATTTTTAATCACCAAGCCGGCAGTCGGCAGTCCCCTTAACGGGTCGAGGTATCGCGCGGACGCAATTGCATCCATTTCGTAATACGTTTGCAGATTGTAAAATTGTCTTTTAAGATCACCGCCGCAATTAAATCCACGTCGTACTCGAATATCGAGTATCAGGTTTATCGATATCATCGGGCAGATAACGCTCAATAAAAGCCGTGCTTTCATAAAACTGGAGTTTAAAGGTTCCGGAATAGTTTAAATTACCGAAACTGGCAATTTTATCATTCGAAAGGCAATAAAAGTGATATTATACTAATTGGGTAACTGGTTGGGATTGGCTTTGAGTTTTGATGGTTCAAAGTTGCGCTTGTTAATATGGATATCGGGTATTTTGCATAAGGTACGGGTGAGTACGTTACGTTGGGCGAGCCGGCGCCACGGGCCGCGTCTCAAAGCGCTCATCGCCCGTAAATTGCGAACGGACGGGCCGACAAACGCCCGGTAATTTAGTTGACAGTTAGTACGGGCCGCGGGGTGCGCAAGCGCAGGACAAAGCTTATCAGCCGGCCGCATCTAGAGCCTATTATGCGCCTTTTGACGCCGTTCAATGCGGACAACAGATCGTTAAGATAACATCCACAAGAGTATCAGCCCGATTCCGATCTCGGTTGTGCGCGATCTTGGCAATTTGCAATTGTACAAATACGAGTATCTACAATTGTGCGGCTACAAATGTTTCACTTATGCATTGATGCTGTCAACGTTCTTAAGTTTTATTCAGCCTGTGAAAGAGTATACAATTTTATTAAGGCTATCTATTTTTTTAGTTATTCATACCTCCTGATAACAAATATACCTATCAATACTTAGAATTCAACACATTTATGGACACATTTTAGGACTTTGTAAGATTAATATTTACGCATAAAAATAATAAAACTGGTCCAAACATCAAAATACGTCTAAATAATTTTATAAATTGATTATTATTAAAAGCATATTTTTTGTGAAATACAATAATTCATATTGGTTAGTCCCAAATCGTCAAGTAGGTTGGCGACGGTCGGTGGCGATTCGTTAGTCCGCGCGCTCCTGACCCGGTATAAATCACGCCGTTTTATGAGAGCTCCCAATTTTTTAGCTCCTAATGAAATGCGGCCCAGTATGGGACCTGCTAGCGACATTAAAAACGACAAACCATAAGGTCGGACAGTTTCTAATTATAATCCTGTCAAAGCTACGATACAAGCAAAGAATTGATGATCAACTGAGATGCGGCGATGTGACGGAGATTGTGAACATAGTAGCTATATTAAAACCAACGAAAGGAGACAATTTTCATGCTTTTGCTTTTAAGACTTTACTTTCATTGAATACGGTTGAATTTTAATTGCACCTAATATTATTTTTTTACCGTTTTTTATTCAAAGATCAACTTAGATCAATAGAGTTTAAAGTTTATATTTGTTTCATGGATTTTATACAAGCATTAATTCTCTTATCCCGTCGGCTCTGTAGTCCTATCGTTTATGATATTAATTTTTTATCTGTTTCGAATCGCGTTACAGATGTTGCCGCTAGTAACTGTAAACAGCAATTAGTAGTTTATAGTAGTTTTAACTTTTAATACTCAGTTGTTTTTATATTTCCCGATACGTATTGAATTAAACATGGTTTAAACGGGTTCGTAGGTACTAAAGTTTAACCATACCTCATCTGCTCGTGAATATTTTATGACTGATTAAAGGAAAGTCATAGTTCTTTATCTTATCTGTGTAACTTGAAACTCATTTTCGAAATTAATTTGGACTCTAAAATCTCGGTTACGAAACTAAAGTTAAGAAATGATGAAATATCTACCCACATATCTATTATATTAAATGTAGGTAATTCATAATTGGCAAGAATGTTTTTGTAGTCTTGTTAAAAATTTATTCATAAGGGTTGAACAGCTATGCTGGTGCACAGCATGTGTTTTACAAAATAGTAAGTAAGTAGGCGTAGTAAGTATAGGACACAAATTTCGGATGTGGTTAATTTTCACAAAGCGTAACGCACTGAAAGGATTTGCACTAATCACAGACGAACAAGCAGCAATCCATCACACACAGGAACTTCGCTCGTCCTACCGTGATGCCGCTATCCCTAGAACTTAGCTCTTGTATTCGTCACATTTAAAACCAACCGTATTCTGTACTAACAGAGTCGATAACGGAATGTAGAAGTTTGTATTGAATGGCGCCTGTATTTTAGGAAGCCATTCGAAGAAGCGAAAGGGAGAGATACAGTCGCGAATTAAAGTCGCAGGAGGGAGATGTTCAGTAAAGCCGACAAAGAGACCGCCGCACGCGAGCCGCACCCGATTCACAATTAAGCCAGTGTGTGTTAATTGATATTAATTCTGTATGTGCGGTGTAAGTCACCGGCATACGGCGAACCAATCTGTAAGTGACTGTACAAGCTATAAACAACGGAAATGGGACATTGCATGATTGGAAAATGAAGTCACATTAGCACAAATTAACGCAGACCATATTACTGCGATAGTGTCGTAAATCCGACAATAAATGTAAAATACTGTTGATTGTTGAAACATTAAAATGCAACGTATTGGAAGTCTTTATAACAATCCGCAAAAAAGAAGAGTGAGGACGTGAGTTCGAGGGATTTATAAACGATCTTTTGGATGTAAATTATATCGAGTAGGTAGGTACTTTATTCTTTGACTCACTTTTAGCTAAAGGTGTGATCAATCTGGCTTTAGCTTTTGAATGTCATAAAAGTACAATGTCACAACCAATATCAAAGCACATTAAAGTCAGGTAGAGCTTTTTATCATATTATTGATTTATATTAACATTACACTTCGCTGGACTTAGCTTAATTGAAAACTGACCTAACTCAAAATTTAAGGAAAGATTTCGAAGAAAGAAAGATAGTCTTCCAGCTTTCCAGGACGAACGATCTATCATACGAAGAGTTAAGACAAATAAATAAGGATATTGAAGACAAGGAGTTAAAATAGAAATAGTCTTCAAAGATTTAGTTCGAAGACAAGAGTTCCGCTTGCCGCTTTCAGCAGGAGCGCACGCGATACCGGGAAGGCACCAAGGCCGCAACGTGCGAGCTCAAACACGCCGCTCGTCAGCTCGTCACCGCAATTACTGTTGAGTGTTGCGACATCGTAGCGCTATTGACATTGAACCGTTGTTACATATTTCACAGAAATGCCTTGTGACACCGTCACATCCCGCATCTGAGTTCTCGGCTAATGAGCGAGGAGACTCTCGGAAACTTGTGTATCATACTGCATACATGCTCTTGAGAATGCTTAGAAAATTGAATGATATAATATGTAGTAGTGACTTAAGATTATTGTATTCATCATTTTATTGTCGATGGAAAACTTCAGATTTTCTTGTGACTTAATTCGGTCTTTGTAATATTATTTTAATAATTTGGCAACGACAATTCATAATATGTATCTTCAACTTTGACATAAAAAATATGTTATCTTAAAAATACACTATTACTTGTCTTATGAAATGGGGGCACTAAAGTTTATTTAAATATACAAAACATACGACATTGCGATGTAAATACTCCAAGTTTTACTGTTTCTCGTAAAACGATAAAGGTTAACAAAGCATCTAAAATTCGTATGACAAAATGTTTTTATCACGATAACCGGATATGTTCTCACAGGCCCCGTAGGCCCGTAGCCCCGTAACGAGTAGGCCGCAATGACACCCAAGTGACACTTTTATTAGAGAATCGTGCCGCTTGTTGCACTCCTCACCCATTCCCATACAGCATCTAGCAATGTTAAGAAGAATGACATTTATTTATTTTATACTGCATGTTAATAGCATAGGGTCGGTTTTGCGGTGTATGGAAGTTTTGGATAGGCGGTTTACTTGTGGGATGTGGTACAGTGTAAGTTGCTTATAATCGGCCTACGTAAGATTTTTAAAGGACTATTTCTAGGGTAAGCCGTGTTCTCGAAATTATAAGTGTTTCGGGTAAAACAATGAAATGACCTATTCATTTTTAAAAAGTTGTATTATTATAGTATCGCAATTTTTGAATGTAATTTAACTAGGAGCCACAAATGTACAACATTTTTAAATGGTCATTAACTAGTAGGTACCCGCAAATGTACATATTTTTTCAAAGCCGATGGTATTGTAACGTTGTAACTAACCAGTGTAACTACACTGTGGCGCGGGCTGTGGTTTCAGTAGCGCACAGATACAGATCGCGGCGTGATGTCGCGATGCGCGGGCGCCGATGGTATCTGCGCACGCGCGGGTGGCTGCCGCTCCCCGGTCTCCCCGTTCTCCTCCCCAGACCCACCGCGTACATCTGTATTGAAGTCACGTTGGACTGGTCGCTTTCCGGGCATTTTCTTTCTACTTTCCCTCAGAGCTAAGGTCTACAATATTTTTTTATGTTTAAAACTGTTGTAGTGAAATTCATGTATTGAAAATTGTTTTTTATAAACGCATTTCGAAAGTCAGTTTTATTTTCGCCGAAAGTCACTTCTAAAATCCCCGTAAGCGGTTCTGGAAGAAGAAGCGGCAAGAAACTACCGACGATTGTGTCTCGTAAAATAACTATGAACTTTCTCACGCATTCTGTAGGTAGGTACAGAAGACGCAAAGTTCATTAGATTTAGTGAACGAATTAAAGCCGCATATTGGTATTTGGTGAGATAAGCCAACATAACAGGAGCAGGATGACGTCACTTGTCGGTTGACTCACAAAAGTGGGCAGTAGCTATTCAGATAGGATTCACGAAAAGATAAAAACAGTAGTAATCAGCAGTATTAATAATAATATTGGCTTAATAGTATAAATACTAGATATTGAATATATTGTAGCAATTGTACATGAAATAAAGCTACAATATTCCTCTCCGATGAGGACAGCAATAAGGCATTAAAACGGATCCGTTCGGGAGCTCGGAATATGAAAGGGATCGTGCTTAACATTTGTCGTAAGCCCCGATTCCAGAAATATAGCCATTCAAGTAGTCAGGATCAGATACGTTTAAAACAATCAGCATTCCGGAGCATTGAAACGATTGGGGTTTGATATAAGCGGCGCCACGGCACATTTACATAGTATTGTGGGACGGCTGATCTTATCCGCTGCTTGGACCTGTCCCATGCGCTTAAATCCTCACAGCGCACGAGCTTACCATTTTGTATCTTTCATTTTATATAGGTATCTGTATTTTATTATCTGTTTTTAAGGTAGCGGTGAACTGTTGCGAACACCTGGTAAATTAAAGGATTGCAGAAGTCGATCACAGTTTCTGCCGACTAAAGTTTATTGTAGTAACAATGTAATGGAATTCAATATAATTATATAAAATAGAATAAAATACAAAGGTATAGTAATATAATTTGGTACATAATAGGTATGTGCACCATATTTTTAATATTGCTGAACTTAAGGGCAAATTGGTGCCCGTAAAAGTATACATACATACGTAAAAGTATACACAACTTAAATAAAAACCGAGAACGCAAAATAAACATGGTAATTTACTCGTTATATTTTATTAGAATAAATGTTATAAACATTTATAAATCGCCACAAACCAACGGAATAAAGCGATCCACAATATTTATATGAAGTGTGTTACTTTATTGCCGACTCAATTTATATTTCCTGTTGTTATGCGACCATCAAACGCAGATTACGATCTTTGGTTTTGCTCTGACTAAATTTTAATACATTACGTATGTACGTACATATGAATTCAAATTAGACAAGCTGTTGGCGTTGCCCTTGTGCGTGAAATGTAACAAATTTACTGATACGCCTCCAAGCCACGTGTGCGCACGTAGTTTATTTAAAATTTAATGGTCACTGCGCTATCTCAGCACCCTTTACTGGGAGTCCCAGGCCGTTATGATCAAATTCTTGGAGACATTATGGTCACGTACTCAAGATTATGAACACGTACGCGCTTCCAGGATTTTTATCTTTAGATTCCTTTAACTCAACCAGTACAGTGTAGTTACATTGTAGCATGTAGAAAAAATGAACGCTCTTAAAAGACCTCATTGAACTCAGAAACATTTACTAATTAGATCGGCGGAAAAAAGTTCGATTTAATTGAATGTCGCATCGAATCGAGAGCCATACCTTTCGGAAGATCAAATTATAAACAAGACGAAATACTTCGAAATATGTGAGCTCTGTCGTTCCGTATAACAAGTTGTTAGCGAACCGAGTCGGAGTCCGTGAGAATTATTCCCGAGTTCCACGTAACATGGGTTAAACGCTTGTATCGAGAGATACCGATCTAACCCGGGCTGTTCGTTGGCGCCATAAAAACAAAACACCAACACGACCACTTTCTTCCCTAAATTATTCGAGGAATTTACGACGTTTCAACCGACAGAAATGTTATAACCTAATGAGAAATTATCATCAGGCCGCTGTCGTCGGCAAAAAACGAATCATCGGCGACACAGCACGACGCACGATGACGTCCACCGCACATTTTTTCAGTACCAAATTCAATTTATTGTTTTAGTGTGAGTTTTTTTCAACTGATTGTTTTTTTTTCTGGGGCTAAAAGGCGCGGGAGCCGGCAATGACTGTGCGGTTTGTGCGATCGTAAAGATACGAGTGCATTTATTTGGTCGATGATGTTCATTGCTGGGTTTGAGAACGTTTGTTTTTAGGCAATGGGTTGGAGTGTGGTAATGTATGAGATAAAAATAAAGGGTCCGCCCTAGAGACGACGCGATCTGATCGATTGGGTGAGTCTCCGACGTGCGTCGTTCGTCTGGCGCGTGCTTCAGATTCCGACTCCTTCAGCCCATCGATCCGGAATTACCCATTACTTACAATGACTTCACGCTTTTTCTCACGACGACAAAAATCTTACGTCACCTCCGCTTTTATTACGCTAAACGTTGAACAATTTGAAGTTGTACAAACAATTTTAACGGATATTAATGTTTGATTGCAATGCGTGAAGGATTTGATAACTTATTTAAGTTTTTCGGCACTTTTGTCTTAACTGGTTTATGGCAGATATTCTATTGTTAATAATAAAGTATGACATCATATCTACATGTTGTGGGTGAGTTTGGTAGACAGGTACACAAATTACTATTTAGTTGTGCAGTCATGGCTTAATAAAAAATAATGAAACATAAACGCATTTATAAATCCAACTTAAATACATTTAAGGATTTTCCAATATTTTTTTATTTACCTACCTAGTGGGAAAGTAGGTACAAGCCGCTTTTCCCAGGCTGTACTTATATGTCTTCGTTATTAAAAAGTATTCTAATGGAACGGGTTGTCCCCTATACTTTTACAAAAAAGACTGTGACTCAGGGAGGCTCATAAACGTGTAGAGATAAATTGCCTTGCCAATTACGGGTATGTAGATTAGAATTAAGTAATAAGAGATTACACATAAATTTTTAATACCTATGATACGAAACACTCATTGGTATACTGAGCTTAATTCTTTTAACTTATTTAAGTTTTTTTTCTAAAAAGACGGGATAACTATTCTTTTGTGCCTGCTTAGTGCCCATAGGCATACCTTCCATGCATAGCATAAAATGGACTACATCATCTACAAGTGTAGGTACCTATATCAGATGTAATTCATGTCAGTTCCAAACTATTCAAAGGTGGAGATGCCTGAAACAGAGCGTGATTATCACCGGATCTCTAATATCGAACCGATTAAGTAAGTGAAATTCTAACGTCACATTTTCAGGAGACATTGAAGAATGACGAGTGGAGCCGATACGGAGCGGTTGAGACGCGGCTGTCATAATCTGATTATTAGCTGCGGCGCTGGGCGGGGCGCGCGGCGGGCGGCCGGCGGCGCGGCAGGAGGTCGGCGCCCGCGGCCCTCTCGCTCGCACGCCTGCGCGCCGCCCCGCGCCCGAGCGAGACGCCCGCGACCCACGCACCGCGCAGGCGACAAACGACCCGTGGTAAAACAAAAGGAATGCTGGCGGAGACGCTTTGAGGCGCCGGCGCCGGTCCCTGCGCTCTAATCACCCATTTTAATTACGACACAGATCGAATCAATTAATCGGTATTTCTGTTAAAACAAGCGCCCGACCTACTACAGTCGAGTCCACCCTTCGTACGATTCCGGAGCCGCGAGATCCGAGACCGCGGCGCTATCCCGTTTCCGTGACGTCGGGCCGGCGATGGTAATTTACGTGATTGACCGGCGCGATGTCGAAATTGTCGAAGCGCGGTGTCGACCGGCCGCACCGCCCGGCCGCCCGTACCTCCAGCCTCGAGTACCACAAAACGCGAGGCACGACTCGACGTTTTTAATTATAACTTATGATTTTTTCAAGCGAATTCGGGCGCGCCCTTCCCTTCAAATAACACGAGAATAAATAACGAGTTTTTGTGTTGTCTGTTTGTTTTTAAAATGGCGGGAGGTCCACGCGACGACACGCGAGCGACCGGCGGCGGGCGCGGCTCGCCCATTTGTCATATTTCAGTTTTAAGAAAAAACAAATGACCTACCGTAGAACATGGCATCTTTACTTTCCTTGAGTATCTTTACCTACACCTACCTTAAGTCAGTTTCTGTGGAATATTTTTTAACTGGTCGTAATTATAGTAATTTTAAACATACTGACAGATTTTTAAAGAGTTTGTGGTATTGAAAAAAGTGTTTCATGCTGGCAACAG
>DWKA01000793.1:0-14592 GCA_018249155.1 Panoquina ocola ocola
CTCAGGGGTAGCAACGCATCTGTGACGAACTTCGAGTGGGACAATTATTACACTGTCCTATCCGAAGTTTGTCACAGATGTCCATGGGCGGCAGGGGAAGGTGGCACTGTCAGCTCGTTTGCTACCTTTTTTCCATAAAAAAAAAGACATTAATTCTAGGTAGGTGTAGTTGCTGTCTGCCCTAAGTACTCAAATCCTGGGTTATAATAGATCATGTTTAATCATTATGAGGTAGATAGCATCTCAGTTGTTTATTAACTTCAGGTGTGCTTAATATAAGGCCAATGGGTATATAACTATATATTGCAGTTTGTATATTATAATTATGATATTTCACATACTTATTTCCCCTGTTTCAGATTCGTCAACGTTGTCCAGACCTTCGGCCGCCGTCGTGGACCCAACTCCAACTCTTAGATTATGATTTGTAAATAATATGCAATTATAACATCCTGATTGCACAATATTTCGTTTTATTTACATATTCCGCATTTATAATATCGATAAGGCATATCATATAAAATTTGTATTTAATATTATGACCATGAACTTGTACAAATCTTGGTTTCGGGATTGCAGAAGGGTTGCTATTACATTGAATAACAATTACTTATTTACATTTCACTCTTGAAATCCTGGCTTTAATTATTTATTATTTGTGATTCTTCATGCAAGATTTACGTAGTGTAGAGTGAATAAGAAATTATTTGAGAAACTAAACGATTATTGTATTTTTGTGAAAAAGGTATAGCTATTGGTCAAGGATGTAGCAATGAAATATGCAAGTTATAAACAACAAGTATTTATTACATTCAATACAAATTTGTTGTGATGATAAATACGTTTTAAAACCATTTCCTATCCTAAAATAATAGGAAAGAGTCTCATCCGTTTTAAAACCTAATTACAAAAATAATTACGTCCTTCATAATGGCACTGTGGCATACATTCTTACGTTTCTCACAAATTTAATACATTCCTACCTAATCATAGTCAATAATATAATAGTAACTACAAAAACACCAAAAAGCTTATAAAACCTATGTATATAAAGCAGTAGTAAAAATCTGTGCTTATCAAAAAGTAAAGAATAACAAAAGAAAATATGTGGGTAAGCGTGAAATACGTTAAATTAAATACATACAAATACAAATTTTGATTTCTTGAAAGTTTACATTTAAGTTCTTTTTAAATCTACGTACTGTGCGGCCACCGAACAATAATCGCAAGATTAATCGAGTAACTATAGGCTCTTTGTAAATAAAAACAATAATTAATCCGCAAGGTGGCGTTGTTCCATAGTAAAACTTCCATAACTGGTAAATATATACTTACGAACAGGATTTAAAACGCGTTTTTGAGTGAATCTGGATAGCATTTTTGTATCTGCTTTATAAATTTAAACTTTGTGTGCGTTTACTTTAAATTAGCCTTTAGCCTTTCACCTAAGTTCTATCTGATGTAATTGTTATAACTTTACTAGATAATTTTACTCGGACAATATAAATAAGCTAATTAAGACTTGAAATTTTAATGACGGATACAAATTTATATAAATATATAGGAAGGTCAGAGATTTTCTTATAGGCAAAGCAAAAGAACAATGACTATGATTTCTCTTATCTACAAAAACTACAATAGTCCACAGCCACAGTCATAGAACTTAATCTAGCAGTTTCCGATATAAAACTACGTTACAATAATGTATAATTAATTAATTAAAGTACAATGGGTATTTGGAACTTTTTCTCCTTAGTAAAACAAGGATATTACTAATATAAAAGTTAGTTAACTTTAAAACTAGGATTTTGTGTTACCATCTACGATAATAAGTATCTATCACTTTATTTTATAAGGCACAAACATCGATAACAAAGGTTAAAAAATAACCCATACATGTTAACAGTAAAATCACTCTTACTTCAAGATTACGCAATCCTTTAAAATATTAACATTTAATAATAATCCTATTAGTTAATTCTATAACATGGACAACAGTCGATTACGTACAAATGTCCTAATTATTATAGTAACTAGTTTACATGTAGCACCACACTATAGGAGAAAATATGGATATGTAGGTACTTTGTTGCCGGGCTTATAAGTATGCAAAAGATTTAAAAATCGAAATACCGTCACTCGTACAGATAATATAATTTACTAACATTTTTTGTACTTCTGTTTACCACTAGGTAATAAATGAAAAATTACATCGATCATATTCAATACTAAATGAGACTCATGATTACAAGTTTCATGATCTTCTATTACACGTGATACATATAGGTATAGCAAAATTTGTCAACAATTAATTCGTTTTAACGAAGTCTTAGTAAAACCACATATTGAGTTCTTTGTACAATACCTTAATCTATTTTAAATGCAATAATCCGACTTAACTGAGCCATTTAGTGAAGGGTCGGGGGAATGTAGCTGCTATCTACCTGTCAGATTTTAATGACGTACAAAGGTATAATAATAACTAATAAAAGTGCCTAAATTAAAATAAGGTTGAGATAATACCTGCAATATTTACATACATACACCATTGTTATGTAGGCAGGTACCTACTAAACGCATATCCCGCGAAATTCAAAATTATTTGACAATAGACAGTATTTTTTACGTAATTAGATAAATAATATTATTAAATAAAAAACTCGGTGCGTAATAATAAATATCTATGTAAATAAACATTTCTTAAAAAACAACCATACAGGTATTAATTTTTCACTGATTTTATATTTAATTTACTAAATATGTATAACATCGTTACAAAAGTTTGAATTTCGCGGGCTGCGCTACATTGAATAAATCAAGAGATATGTATAAATAAATATTGAAAGGCATTATGTCTTGGTGATTTTTACTTGAACTTTCCATAGCTCCTGAACTTAAGTACAAATGTATAAAAACACTCAGATTCTGAATTATTCTATTAAATAATATTCGATAGTTTGTAATCATAACGATTAAGTTATTATTATTTAACTAAAAATAAATTTATAAAATTCCACTGCCTTCCCATGTTAATGAGTTCATGAACTATCTAGATACACGTGATTTTTTCCATACACATGTGAATTGTTATGTAATACACCAAATAATGCAGGTACCTTAGAAGTACAAACATTATAAATTCTTATAAATTGGCAGTTCAGCGTTATAATTAAGTCATAAAATAAGGGTTCTCTTTGATATAGTTACACAATACATACACTATATTATATCAAATTCATTCAATTCATCATACATCAATAATAAAATTGTAAGTACCCATAGATCTGTTGTAAATCTGATTCCAAACGTCTGATAACTGCATTCTAATAAGGATTATATTGTTCTCAACTTATTATTTTATAATTCGTGTCATTGTAGGAAGGTACTTCGCACACAACAGATAATTTTATTGATCCAAGATGGACTGTATAACTACAAAGAATAGCAAAACGAATTTATGTTTCATACATGTACGTGATTTATCTTAAGATTTATATATATAAATCTCCTGTCACGATGTTTGCCCGCGATGGACTCCTAAACTATTGAACCTATTATAACCAAATTTTGCACACCTATGAATTTTGATACAACTTAAGATATAGGATAGTTTTGGATCCGATAGGTGGCGCTGTTGTCGAGAATCTGTAGTGCTGCGGAACAACGTCCGCCAGGTCAGCTAGTTTTACTATAAATTCATCATCTATCGTATGCGAAGGACCTTTTATCATTTTTAAAATACACTATTTAAATTATCTTAATGAAGGAGTTTCAAATTTCCTCCAGCGGTGAGTAGACTTTGAAAACAATATAAAGTCACTTCCATAACCATCATTAAGATCATCATAACCATCATCTTATAAGTTAGGACTGCAATATTATCATTGGAGATTACAAAAGTTTACCAACCCTGACCAAGGAACAAAAATAGCTTGAAGAGGCGTTACATTCTCGAGGGGTTAGACACGGCAAGAACCCGGCTCACAAGCCGATCTCCCAAGAACACAGGCTGTATAAACAATTACCTAGGTACTTCTCTCATAATCGAAACGAAGCGTAGCAACCCCTAAGGGGCTGAAATCTGCTTCACTTTCTTTATTAAATTCTTTACCGAGGCCATTCGATTGTTCACGCTTTTTGTGTATCCCTTAATTTGTTCCTGGACTTCTCCCAGCGACTGACGCAGTTCACAGGGTAACACATGACCGCGGAGAATAACAGAAAACTACCAGACACGTAGAACGTGATGTCGTAGTTCTGAGTCAAGTCGAAAAGTATACCTGAAACAACAAAATGTAACATTTAACATTTAGTGTGTATCGTGCTACCTCGCTATATATCGTTTTGCTGTGGGAAAGATAAGTAGGTAGGTATATTATCTTATTTTTAAAGTTCGGTAGGTACCTGTTCCATAAAAGGTTTTTACTTTTTTAGGTGAAGGTAGGAATTAAAAATAGTTTGTTGAACAAATTTCAATGAGCAAGTTTTCTTAAAAGCGTTATCGTACCAATACGTTTGGGAAGCCTTTGTTATAACGGTTTTTGCAATTTTACGGAGATATAATATAATTATAACACCTTCATTATAATCTAAGTTTGTAAACATATTAAATCTGGTACTCTGGTTCTTGTAAATCAAACACATCGTCTTTTAATAGCACCCACTTAACTTCCTAAGTAAGTTATTAAAAATGATGAAATATCTATAAGTGACTATTCATGTAATGTGTAATATGGTAGTTAATTAGGTAAGTTGAAGTTAAAATTACGGATGTGGCTAATTGCATTCACAGCGGTTGTGGTAATTGAAATCAACCAAGGCGTACCTACATAATTTATCAGAATGTGTTGCAACTTGTTGAGTAGAAATATCGGAATACGTTCATATATTATTATGTTTGTATATGAACGTTAGTATAAATATTTATAATCAGTACCTATTATGCTTCTTAGATATATACCTAATGAATCTTATGGCCAGATGTTATAGAATAAATTAAACCATAAGCTAGCCATTTGTTTAAAAATAATTAACTGTTATCAGTAAAGTAAAAATAATACAATATTTTTTTGCATTTATCTTTGGCGTATACCTAATGAGTTTTTAATGTTGAACATCTAATTAAAGTTTTATAATTAAATGTAAATTATGGTATATTTTAATAATTAATAGATTGATTTAGTTTTTATTGAATAATCAATGTGTGCGCCGTACCAGTCCAAACAGAGAGAAGTGATTGAACAATATTGCCTAATAAAATTATTACTATTATTTCTTTTTAACTAATATGTGAAACTGTTACAGAATATTTCATAGTCAGCGAAATGAGTAGGTAACGTGGATGTTTAGACGATTTTCGTAGGCAGACATTTATTTTAAAAAGGCATTTTTTTATGTATTGTAGAGTCATTCGGGGTAACTTTGAATTTCAGCGTAACTTTTAACCGCGCTGTGCTGTTTTACTATTTTTGATTGAGGTATAGTAATTTACCCTTATTCCTTAACTGACTTCAGGTGAAAGCATACTAAAGAAAATATCAAAGTTCAAAGTTCCACTGAAATTCAAACCCCAATCCTACTTGAGGTTGCCTGTAAGTATTGCGACTTATACAGAAAATAATGACTATCTATAAAAAACTTCCGTTTCTATCTCTATTTAAAGATTGGATTAAACGTTGGAGCGAAGACTTGGCTTAATCTAATGAATGTATAGAAAACGTTATTAGGCAAAACATAAACAATACAAGATTCTAGTGTCATGGCTGTCATTTTACGGCCGCACTTACCTCCAATCGGTGCGCTGAGGAAAGCGCCTAGACCTTGGAAGAGAAGGAATAGACCAAAACTGTTGGTGAGCTGCTCCAGTCCAATATACTCCACCACTAAGATAGAGCGGAGCGATGCGAAGCATGCTGCAACAGAAAATATAACCTTGGAATAAAATCTCACAGCGCAAGGCTTCTTTCACTGTACAGTACAAGAGATTTAAGACTTTTATGACTTTTACTAAGTACTTTTGACCTACGGTTGGGCCATGACTGATTTATTACCAACCTATGCATCTATATTTTCGTGTCGTTCTTGTATGAACGCTGAAATATGTTCACTTTCAATTCCAATATAGTGGTTAACAAGCGGATTTTCTATGCTATTAGTTAATACAATTAGGTGGTCAATATGGTCGTTTGTCTATGTCAACGAATAATATAAAAAGAAGATAATTTAGACAATTACTACTAATATGAACTCATTATGAACTTACCGCAAGCAAGTCCAAATATAGCGCTGTAACCAAATTGGTAAACCACGTTGTAACTGAGTCCACTCATGATCGTCGCAATCCCACCCAGTGATAAAGCAACATTGTTTAACCACAGTGGAGACACCTTCGGCATGGACGACACAAGGCCACACGCAACACGTCCAACAATGTTCGATATTCCAATCGCAGATACGATCATTACGCCAGTATCGGCATCAATACCATTAGCCACAGCTCTTTCCTTCGAGTACATGTATGGTACGAAGAACCCTAACATGGTAAAGAATCCGCTCAGAGCAAGAATGTTGAATGTGGGCGATCGGAACAGGCTGACGTCCAACATGGTCGCCAAAGCGCGTTTTACGGCTTCAGGACACAATCGGCACTTTCCGGAAGCTTCCTCTTGAGCATCTTCCTGAGTGGGAACGTGCGTGACGGCCATGTGGTATCCGAGAGAAGTTCTAGAAGTATACTGCGGCAGTCTGATCAAGCTTCCACCGAAGAAAATGTCGTCACGGTAGAACGGTCTTGCCACAAGGTCCACGTGAGATCGGCGCACCCTCGGCTCCCTAGGCATCACTTTTACCGGTGCAGCGATAAGAGGTTCCGCATTATCGATGTTGCTATTGGAGTCTTCTTGTTCGTCCTTCTCAGCAACGGCTGTGGCAATGAAATGTGGTTTGTTTCCGAGATGGTTTTTCAGTGTTCCAGCCGTGGCAGACGACCGTCTACTTAAATGTGAATTGCTTCCCTTGAAGACTTCCTCCGCGGTAGGATATCTCGTGTTGTTAGCGACGCCCATCCAAGTATGCGGGCTTACTTTATTCGTGAACCTATATTCTGCTGGCATCGCTATTCCTGAGTCCAGCTTATTGTGTAGCTTCAGCATGGAGTTCAGTTTTTCAACGGCTTCCTCGTGTCGTCGCGACGTGTCCTCTTCATTTTGATCAGCAAGAGTGACTCGGACAGGTTTTATCGGACGGAACATGGCTCCAAATATCACGCATAGAAGAATTAAACCTGAAACAATATTCTTGTGTTCAATATAGACGTTGAAGTTGTTGAAATTGAAGCCAATTTGTATTAAGAAATTTGAATAACACGTGTAGTTCAATACAAAGTAATAGATTCAAGTTGACGATAAGATAAACTTTTAGTACTTCCGTAATGCACGACTTTACCTTAAGTATCATCGTTAATGGTTTAATTGCCAAATAAACGGAACTTAGCAACATTTTGCGCAATAATTATTTAAAGTTACTTTGAAATTTTGGCTTTTGTAGTGACTCGCTCGATCCAATCAATAATCCTTGTATTCAAGCTAACTTACAGTATACAATACCCTTTAAAAAAGCTTTATTCCCCCACTCATTGTTAATTGGTTCTTACTATCCTTGATCTTGATTGTTTAACTTAACTAAATAGACCATAAACCATATTATTTTGATAATTTCGTACCTGCGTGAACGAGAAGAGTTTGTCTCCAGCCCAACATCTCAACCAGCATTTTAGTGAGAGGGGCGAACACGAAAGTTCCCACCCCGGACCCACACAACGCCACCCCAGTAGCCAGCGCACGCCATCTCTCAAAGTAGAACCCAACAGTCAATACAGCCGGCATGTAAATCATGCAGAAACCGATGCCTGCAAAAAGATAAACAAATTAGAATAGATACCTTAGCTCTCCAAAATTGAATCGAAACTCCGAAAAATAAAAATATTTTTTTTTAAGTATTAAATAAGTCAGGAAATAACAATGTAGAGATGACTTTCATCATAACTATTATTATCAATTTGATTCATAAAATATATTTCTGTACAGAAATGTCTGTATAGGTACTCCACATTTAATTTATTGATTACAGAGAGCGCTCTATACTTTGTCTACAGATGTTTTTGTTTCAATTTTCCATTGCATCTAACGAAGGTATTTTTAATATAATATACATAAGCAACATGTAGTCTGTTAAAGAATCTAATATTTTCTCAGAAAAAGACCAACCCTACGCAGAACAGATAAGCGTAAGGTATCTGTGACGAGAGATAATGTATGTGAACGAACCTCCGATTACACCGTAAACCAGATAGAGGTATTCGACGCTGGTGGCGAAGTAAGACAGGGCGAACGCCACGCTCGATATAATGCTGCCGGCGATGGTCACTGCACGGAACCCGTACCTGTTGAATAAAAACTTAATTAAGTATTCATCAGTAAAGTAAATAATTGAATAAAATTTAAGTAAGTATTCATCACTAAGGTAAATGATTGAATAAAATTTAATTATGTATTCATCACTAAAGTAAATAATTGAATAAAACTTAATTAAGTATTCATCGCTATGGTAAATGATTGAATAAAACTTAATTACGAGTAAGTATACGTCACAAAGGTAAAATAATTTAATGAAACTTAATTAAGTATGCGCCACAAAGGTAAATAATTAATTAAGTGCATAAAGCGTACACACGTCGTAAGTGATGAAAAACATTAAGTAGGAGGGTGTGGACGGCATAATAATATAGTTATGAACTAAGTGAGAAGAATATAAATAGTCGTCATGCAATTACCGTTTCATACTAAACAGCTTAAACACGATTAAGAAAAAGCTATTTATAGTTGGTTATGGCAAGGACGCTTAAAATATTTGTCCGTAACTAGTTCCCCTTAAATTAGTTATTCAAAATAGTTTATATTTAATCTTAGTTATTGTATTCAAAAGATGAGGAGTTTCTTTCACTGTTTCTTCTCTTAAGACACCTTTTCGAAACCGGGGGAGATTCAAAATGACATTCCTAAGATATTGTTTTATAAAATATGTAGATGTTTGCATTTAATTTTGTAATGAGACTCAACAAAGTCCAGCTAGTCACAAATAGGATATGTAATTTTAATATTAAGTTATAGGTTACGTTTAGGTATAGAGATTGTACCTACTCTCTAATACTTTTTAGTACTGTACTCTTTAGTACATAGTATCATTTAGATGATATATCACTTACTTGTTCGCTAAGGCTGAAACGAAGGGTCCGGCAACAAGGTAGAAGCCCGCCAGTATGGAGTTGATGGGTGCCACCTGTCCCTCGGTCGCCTGTTGAATAAAGTTAATTTATTGTTAGAAATATTGATAACATAATACATTACTGTTTAGTTGTTTTAATTTTACTAATAATATTTCGCGTAAAGTAAGTTCCGAAGATTATTGTATATTACTCTCCCCATCCCTTGGGGACTATTGAATATCGCTATCTGTTGGAGACGTACGGCGTCTTAGGCTGTTTATTTTTATTTATTAAAAAAAATAGAACAAAGAAAAATAATTATTATTATGACAGTTTTAAATTCTCATTATTTTTCTCTGTGTTAAGTAACTCTGTAAGGTTTTAATATACAAATCCCTCTCTACATGTTTTACTCTACAAATCCCACGTCTACATAGTTAGGGAAGTATTTAGACGAGGCAAATATAACTTATTTGTTCTAGAATGAACTAGATTCTTATAATGTACTTATGTCTGTAGATAGTTTAGCTACTCAACCAATAATTAATATAGGACAATAATAATAATTAAGCCGATAAAGTAATTATATTTATCAAATGCTAATAAATTCTCGTTCATAGGTCAAAGATATAAATTGAATGACAAACGGCGGAGATTTATTTTAAGCTTGTGTTGTTTTAAACATTTCCGTATACTAAAAGTTGTTTTTATTATACCGTACGGAACAAAGAAGGTAGTATACAAAAGTAAAAAATGCGTTTCGGGCATAGAGTTATTTCGGGTGGGTGAAATAAGCTATTTGTGAAACGTCTTGCTAGACTAATAAGTATTGACAGATTTCATTACAGTTTTCTGTTTAGGTTTTGTGTACATCATGCGACTAATCGGTGATAGCAGTTAAAAAGGGGATAAAATAATTTTATTATATTTTATCTCTTATATCACTTGCTGTGTTAAAGTTTGTGATAAAGTTTTCAACGATTCAACGTTTATAAAATAGTTAAATATGTATGTACGTGCTCATATTCATTGTAACTTAATTGTCAACAGAAATAATATCTGCAGGAGCACCTTACAAAAATTATAATTTGTATCAACGATAAAAAATGTAATAGGTACTACAAAATGGAGTGACAGTTCTTAATAAGTGAATTCCGTTTTAGTTCCTCTCAATAGTAACTCGAGTGACCCAGTAGCCTTCATAGTTGACAGTGATACGAACACAAGATCGTTCGAATACGTTCTCCGGCTCAATTAACAGAGTACCAGTAGAGCCAATAGGATAAAATAAATATCTAAAATTGCCACGCACACAAATATCGACTTAAATATTTAACACACTAAGTAGAATATTAAAAAAAAATTATAACGTTATAAAATAATATTATATGAAATGGAAATTATCCTAAAGCATTTAAGTTCATCAATCATTGCATCCAAAAGCATGAAATTCCTCTTTCTTCCTTGGCATTAGTACCTATAACATAATTTAATGTAACAATTAGTTGAATGGTGAACCCCAGAACTATTGATTGACCTCGTTATTCATTTTTAACGTCCAAATAATATAATAATACGGCGATAATAATTACAGAAAAATGTTTACTTTACGAATATTTATCCAATTTTACGTACATGTCCCGGATGGTAGGTGACTGTCGTCGTCCATGGATATTAGTAAGACCATTCTCAATGCCAGTCACAATAAAAGAATAAAAATTTGATTAAGTTTTACATTTTGAATTTCAGTCTCGAAGTGATTATTTTCCAATTATTACATTAATAACCTTCAGAAACTTTAAACGAAGAAGGCCATTCAATCATATTCGAAATGCTGCATTGTTTGATATCAATTTGTTTAAAAAATTGGCTAAATTGTGCTTCATGATAGTTCACTTTATATTATAATAGCTTTTAAATAGAGACCTAATCATAGAAAGAATAAGGACAAACTTGTTCATGAATTCAATTTGATTTTAAGAACACAATACACAAATGTATGTATGTGTCACAATACAATTTTGGGTTCTTACTGTTGTCCATTTTGAATTTCCGTTGGTGGAAAAAATAATCGTTCCCCCGTGTACCAAAACATCTTGATAATTACGGACCCCTTCGGTACTTCCATGATCTTATCTGACTTTTAATTCGAACCTTTATAGTGTGATACAACAACTGTGTTATAATTATTTCCATTATTTATCAGAGCCAATAAATAAACTTGTTCTTTAGTTTTTTTTTATTGTTTCAATTATTTACATCGTGCACTCACGACATTAGTGCATCCTAGAACCTACAAACAAATAAAAGGAGGTAAATGATTATAATAATTTCCATGACAGTGTGGTACTTTCACACGAACACATAGAGACCACACGGGTAGAGATTACTATTGTTGATGGGAGATGTTGCTAAATAAATAATTTATATTCCATCCTAGCATCAACTCGTGATGTTACTGCGGCATATGCCGCATATGGCAGCATTATAATAAGGCCTGTGCGCGTCGCCGCGGCGTTGTGCGTCGTGCGTTGTACGTTGCCACCGATGTTAACGGAAGCGTGGTACGTTAACGCCTCGCTGAGCTTGAATTGGACACGTTATGTTGATACAAACAATTTATCCTGCGGAAATACAATAGCTCCACAATTTATATATGTGTCTGTCGATGTGATCATTGATGTATTCTAAATAACGGCAAGTTTTAAAAAGGAACTTCGGAAAGTGAAATGTAGGTATATTTAATTGATAAAAAATGTATGAGTCCTTAAAACTATTAGGTCAAACATAACATAAGAACTTTCGTTACAATGTAAAAAACCCTTTGAATTAGGATCACACGAGCGAAGCCGCGGCCGGAAAACTAGTATGTAATATGATGAAGTATACAAATGACGTTGTAACAGCACGATGCGTCTTATTTCTACGTAGAAACGTGTGTACCGTAATTGCTAACTTGTTATGTCTAGAGTGTCTAGACTCACTTAACATCGCAGCCGCGAAAAGGTTGCAACGTGTACAGAAGCCAGTCAAACTTTGAAACTTATGACTACATAATAAGGATCATTTTCCCTTGAGTAATTAGTCGCATTTTTACCTTCACTTAGTTTATTTTATGTAAAGGAGTATATACACTAAGGCGCCGGCTCGGCGGCGACCCTTGCGGTTAAGGATTTTTTAATTGACGTAGAAATAAAAATAGATATACACGCATAATTTCTTTAACGTGTTTTATGCCTACGTAATGTTATATTTAATTTCTCTACAGATCGTTTAAGAAATATTCTAAGAAATAGATTTTTCATACCTTTCAGTTTCACAAAAGTTAATTATAAAACTTGATTCGTATTATATTAAATTATGTGCCGATGATTAAAAGTCATGAACACCCAAAAATTGCAGCAACTGAAGGATTATGTTGTCCTCATAAACCAGCCTGTGTGCAAGCTTCCTTACACCTGGTTATAACTATTTACTTTGGCCATGATGCTTGTGGTGGCCTCTCTTTAGGTCATTCGCAGATTGTTGGCATAACGGGCTTCATGCTACTTTGGTTATAGGTGCGGAATGTCAAGAAGGCCCTTAGGCTATTAACATTCTAGGTTTCCCATTGGTACTTCTAGAATAATTAGTTTATTTCATTGTCACTGATAATACCGCAGAATTGTAATGGATCATTACTGCTACCGTAGAAATTTTATTTGTGACACTTTATAACCTATAAAACTCTATGTAGAGTTCGCTACCACGGTTAAAAATTAATAAATACTATTTAGTAGATATCTGTTATTGAATATGTATTACCTAATTTATGATTTTTTTATAGAACATTCATGTTACACAATGAATGTCTATTATATGGAATTGTATGAAAATGTATATTTACGAACATCTCACGCAACAATATTATTAAAACAAGTTTAAATTTCATGTTTATTATCTACAGAGATAAAATTACACGTCACATTTGGTAGGTACCGACAATTTAACTTTCTTCAATTGACTTTTTATAGTCATTTTTACTTTCATTAAATGTTGCACATGAAGACGGAATTATCAGTCAATGAAAGACAATGAATCATATTAAAGGTGACAAGGTTATAAGGTACGCTCAGTATTCGATCTTTTAAAATTCTTCCTTTACAATATTCTTCATTTACTCGTATTTATACAAGATAATTCGGAATTCGGTGAGAACGGAAATGGGAGCCAACGGGAATAACCCATCTCCAAAACGTTTAAAACACGTGAAAGAAAAAAATCGATTACTTACAAAACTTTAAGTACAATATACCTACTAGATGAACAGTTTGAACCAATTTCATTTATATATCATTAAAAACAACTCAAATTGAAGTGAAAAACTACAAACACGGATTCCACGAGTGATAGAAACATGCGGCTATATTCATTTCTTTAAAAGTTCAAAGTTTACCGTTACCAAGCTTTCCATTACTAAGCCACGGTGCAGTTGTTTGTTTACTTTGTAAACAAAGTAACAAAACTTAGTAAACTTTACTACCTCAAACGACACGTGCTTAAACAGAGGTGTGAGTGCGGTTAAAAATACACTACAATTTCTTGAAGGTCTTCAAAGTGTTCAAACGCCATTTGTCGGTAATAGCGTTTGATTTCCTGAACCTACGTCGTTCAGTTATGTAAATATTGCTTTTGTTTATATATTGTTATCTTGTGTCTATCAGCAGGTGTAAAGTATCTACTTGAAGTCGAGTTACCAGAAAGTGTAATAGGTCACTTTACTGTAAATTCTTGTTAAAAAGTATTAAAAGAACTAGTAAGTATTTTAGCAACATTTATTTTATATTTTGTCAGCTAATTCACAAAATAACTATTTTAGTAACGAAGCCAGACGGAACTCGGTCACTAGAATGAATAATTATGAATTAGTGATGAGTTTCTCGGAGTTTTTAAACATGTTTCTTTTTAAATATATAGTTGGCTCATTAACAAAATAATGTGTTGTGATGTAGAGTAATATGGCTTCTGTGTACAACACAATAGACGCGTGTGAAAAATAAACTTTCACTGTCTAATCTGTGAGATTTTTCTGCAGAATTTTTAAATTTGTTGGTCTGAACACTTATCATTGGGTGGTTTACCAAAAAAACATTTGACTTTACACCAAATAGTCGTATCTAAATAATTATAAAAATAATCAACGAATTTTGATTTTGCTATTACGAGCTATAAAAAACTTGGATGCAATTTGAGTAAAAATTTGAGATCCAATTTATATGCAATTAATTATAGATAACATAAAATGTTATTTCAAAGTTAGTAAAAATATATAGGGTATACGTTAAGTATTG
>DWKA01000794.1:0-14588 GCA_018249155.1 Panoquina ocola ocola
AAATCAAATTAATCGTTTTCGGGGTCTAGTGGGACGGGTGCTAATGGGAATGGGAGCCAACGGGAATAACCCGTTAGTTCTTGCAGGGCTGTAAACAAATTATATACTTATTTATCCTGTAAATCATTTGAACATAGATGAATAAATAAACAAATAAGTAAATATATTAAAACAGTTCTTAATTTTATTTCTGCACGAATCGCAACGCTCACGAAACCATGTTCTGTCAACGTGCTTTATATTGACAGAATTACACTTCAAAATTTTTGTATAGAATCGTATGAGTATACATAAAACTCAATATAAAATAAACATATTAATATAAGAAAACATTGTATAAATTAATTAAATTAATGTTAAAAATAAACCTCAAAGTATTGTGACCGTTATTCCTGCTACATTTGAAGAAGTTTAAATTAAGGGGATGAATTCGTTATACCTACGTAAGTAGCATTGGAAGAAATGTAAACTTTAGTTTAATCGTGATCATTTGTTACCGATAAAAGTTGAAATGGACATACACTGAAAAAATAATCCTAAGTCAAGGTATTTTGTCAGAGGATTAATATGTACCCAATTCGAAAGGTAATATACATACTAAAAAATCTACCCGCCTCAAGACATACGCAAATAATTTCCCAACAGCATTAATACATCCTGTGACTCTTTATATCATAATTTCCACAGTCAGCAAGAGATGGACTCCTTCATTATAGGCGGCCTGGCCGGCGCTTTGGCAACGATCATAACAAACCCGATGGACGTGGTGAAGACTCGCATGCAGCTACAGGGGGAGCTGCGCGCGCGCAACGAACACCCCCTGCGGTACCGGGGCATCTTCCACGCGCTCTACGTCATCGCCAGGAACGATGGTACCCTCGCACTGCAGAAAGGCCTCATCCCCGCAATGGTGTTGGGGTTCAGCATGAACTCGGTTAGGTGCGTACTTATTACCTTTTAGTGTCAGGTCCCCCCGTTCCGGCCCCAGACTCAATTCCAGTTTAACAATATGCATTTTTATTTTTAATTATCAACTGATTAGTTGGTATATCTACCCAATGCACCTCGGTTGGTTCAGTTTGACCAAGGGAATTTGACCTAAGTTATCAATTTAGTCCTAACGATCATCGTGCTTGGGTATACACTATAGGAACTATTTATTTGTGTACCACAGGATTTTTAAGTGTTTCGGGTCGCAGTGTTTTAGAGCCGGGGCTTCTTTTTTGGTCAGCAACGTATATATTATTGAGTCAATTAATTACCTTTTGCCGTTATTTATCATCAATAGGACCACTCCTAGCAGATCTTATTCAGGTTTTCTACCGGCAGGTTAGGAATGTTCCACATAGCAGAATCTTCAGGATGGACGAAATCGTCGACTGGAGACATCAGTATAGCGAAGACCATGTTGTGGTCGTCCGTGAGCGGAGTGATGAGCGGCGTGACTGCCAACCCCGCCTCCGTGCTGAAGACGAGGATACAGTCGGCCGCGCATCCGAGCATAGCTGTCGGGAGACAGCATAGTTACACTGGTAACGATATTAATATAGTCATCTGCAAGCAACTTGGAAAGACGCAGAAAGAGACAGTTAGATGCACAGGAGTCGTTTTTTTCTGAAAAGCCATTCATAAAGCCTGAAAAATGACTTCTGCGCATCTGTCTATTTCTACGTCTTTCCAATATGAATATGTTATGCAGGAAAAGTATAAGTACCTACGAGAAAATATTGTACTCAGGTACTGCTACAGGCATTTTAAAGAAGAAAAGATTTCTTACAATATCAATAAATTTATAATGTCTAACTTTGTGCACTTTCCAGGTATGATAGACGGATTTGTCAAGATATACAAGACTGAGGGCGTGCGAGGGTTCTTTGCCGGCGTGACAGCTACCTGCACCCGGCTAGCTGTGGGCAGCGCCGCGCAGTTAACTACGTTTTCTACGTAAGAACACATCTTTCGAAATTTGCATAAATAAAGTCGTTACAATAATAAAATTTCATTCGACTTTCCTGGGTCTTACAGTCTTCCTTAGGACCTCAGAAAGCCAAATGATTATGTCAGTGAATCGGAGGAGCCCAATAAAACATTAAAATCTGAATCATACATGTGTTTTAGGCTCCAATTTATCCGAAATTCTGACGTAAATGCGTAAATGGCGTAATTGCGTAATTTGGACGACGATCAATATTTACTGAGCGATAAGATTGTAGCACCCACAATTTTTCACATTCCTTTTATCTAACTAGCCATTAAGTCTACCACACTAATGCATGGCCTTAACACCTGGAAGTAGTTCAATTTAATATTAGTTCAGTAAAGATAATAAGATGATTTGCTTTTTCCCAGTGTAAAAGATATATTGGTGTCGCATCGTATTTGCGACTGCTCTCCCCTGGGTCTAGCGTTCGCGGCGAGCGCTCTCAGCGGGGTCGCGGTCGCGCTGGCCATTTGCCCCTTAGACGTCGTCACCGTACGACTTTATAACCAGGGTAAATAATACCCCATAATTCTTTGTTCGTCATGCTTCACCTCATAACGGTCGTGGATGGTGGACCAGAAAATTGTATCCTCTATTAGACCTATTTCTTTACCGGAGAAAAGAGAAGAACGCATAGAAAATTATTTATCAAAATAAGTTAGATATTATTTCAGAACTTTGTCGAGGCCTGATCATGCTGTTCTAGGACTAAAGTATAATGTGGTACTAAGCTACTGACCAAAGTGCAGACGTACGGACAGACGTAACTTACGAACATTCTTTTTTTGATAACGGAATCGTATAATTTTATGGAACAAAATTTCAAAAGAAACGACATGAATTTTAAAATGCACGAAACCGAACATTTATCGAGTCAAAATATTAGTACAAATATGAAAATTAGGGCCACAGGACAATGAAAATTTCGCAGACATTGTTGATAAACGTAGGTACTTTTGAAATTTTTTTACGGTATCTAATTTTATTATAAAATACTCGTAGGACACTGATTTAAGAATAAATAATAATGAACTAATGTCTGATACAGAACATATCTGCTAACAAATATTTAATTATGTATTTTCAAGTAATATTATCCGAAAAAAAACGATTGAACTTATTCTTGATTTAACACAACAAATATAATTTCCTGGTCCGTCCTCTCCCACGTTACGTTCACAAGTTAACCCGTTGCCATCCGACCCGACATTGCAGGGTGAAAGAGCGCCTGGTATCCCACGGATACTTCCAACAGTCGCCCGCTTCGCTCGCGTTCGCCGCGAGTCTCGTCAGCGGTGTCGTGTGTGTGTGCTTGGAAACGCCCCTGGACGTAGCGAATACGCGGCTTTATAACCAGGGTAACGTCCGTCCGCGTTCCGACAAGTTTGATGCTTTGGTGGTGGTCTAGCTATGTTTGAGTAACGCTACGTTTTCTGTTTGCACTATAGTATCGCCAGTGTTTTGTTTATCTACAATGGTAGACCCTAAAATTTTATTATGGACAATATTAAACGCTGCCAATCACATGTTCTTGTTTGCGCTTAATTTTCAATAAACGAGTTGAATACATCAACTTTGCAAATATTCTGAATATAATCAACAACTCTAGTGATGTTACGATTGTTAGAGCGGTTTCAGACTAGCGTTTTTTGCCGCGCGTATACGGTCGCTTTTGTACGAGCGTTGACGCGCGTACAAGCGCGAGCCGCTGACAGACGTCACTGAACTACGCCAGTATACGCGCGTCGACGCGCGTATTGTAGCGCGCTTGTAAGCGCGTATGCTGAAACGACCGTATACACGCGGCAAAAAACGCTAGTCTGAAACCGCTCTTATGCACTTGTTTATGCATATGGTTTTGCAAAATTTATGTTCAACCTTAATTTTTTTTATTTTATTTAAGTTAATTATTTTCAGATTAAATATGGGTTCTAATAAATAATTAACGATAGAACGCTAATTATGTAGAATAATAGCGCTTGCAATACGACTGTAGATAATAATAACCCTAATGAAAGAATTTCCAAACTAAGTCCTATTTTGACTTGAAGTTAATGAAAAAACACTTCGAACGGTCCTAACTTATAGGACTCCTAAGCCCATCTATTCTATGTGTGTCATCAAATACCACAGATCTGATTCTCTGTTTTAATTTTAATTCTGTTAATTTCATTCATTGTTCCAGGCCCGGATGACAGATTATACACCGGCGTTTTCGACTGCCTTAGCAAGATCTACAAAACAGAAGGTATACGTGGACTTTACAAGGGATTGAGCCCCCTGTACATGAGGATAGCACCGCACACGACGTTATCACTCGTCATCTGGGACATGCTTAATATACTATTTAACAATAAAAAAAGATAACCGACTAAGTAAATCTTTTTATTCAAAATTCCTCTGCTATCAAAAAAATAAATTTATGACAAAAAATCATAATTACAAATAACGACACAAGAATAAAAAATAACTACTAAAAGATTTTTTTTGGGAATGAATAAAAAGTATTTCATGGTTAAATTTTAAACGATAATTGGTGCAATCTGCTTTCGGCGAGCTGTAGGTGGTGAAAATTGTAGCTCCCATTCAATGCCTGAAGAACTACAGCTTGAGCTGATTTCTTCTTCCAAACAGGAACTTACTTCTTCAATCTCTTGATTATCCTTAAATTCTTCGTCTAGTATTCCCACAGCTCTGTTGTAAACAGGAAGACAAATCTTTTTACAGTTATCATTATTGTACGGGTCACTCCAATTTGCATCAATGGCATCCCTTATCAAGCGCCTTTGCTTCCTTTCTTTCTTTTTTATCTTAGCTTTATTATTGGCTGATTCAATGCTGTATATCAGTGGGGCACATTGAACGCCATTGGGGTTAGGAGGTGCATTCATTTCGATACGATATTCACCACCTTTGCTAGAAATTATGAGAGCTGGCTTTTCTTCTACACGTTTTTTGGATTTTTTAGTTTGTGTCTGTTCAACTACAGACCGCCTCAGTTTCGCTTTGTTAAGAGCTCGAAGTAGTCGCTTGGTGATCGCGCCGGGCCTCCAACCGTATTTAACCTAGAAAATGTTTAGCATTTTTTTTATTTATACATATAAATAAAATTTACTTAAGCGTAGCTATAAAGTCATCAAAACATTGCTACAGACTAAAAACAAACAAAACTGTAAAAAACAAAAAAAACTTACAAAATCTGGGTCACTGGAAATCTATAACACATAAGAGACAGTAGTGTTATACCGTTTATTTGCCGCGGTAATCGTACAGGACCAAGAAAGTTTGAATCGGAACTACAGTATTAGAAAAACATCCATCAAGCGATGCGCAACAGTTGCTTGTAGCGGTCAAATAAACAAAAATAGACAAATAAATAAATATATTTTATCTTTTCTTACAGTTACATAACGTTACATGATTTGACTTAGCACAGTACCAAAATACAGACAGTAATTACATGACTTCATCTTAAGATACGAGTATACACCACAATTCTTAGACCAAACTAATAAGAAGAAAGTACAGGACACAGGACGTAGAGATTCTCACAATAAATTTAAACTTGTGTTGCTACAGTTTTCCCGGCGAGAGTTATGATCCTTTCGCGCAGCTGTCGCTTCATTACTTCAGTGTTGATGAACGAGCGGAGACAAGGCAGATGGAATGAACTCACGCTTATACCCTGCTTAGTCAAATGAGCCAACCTCTCTTTCGGCCTCTTGTTCCTTTTACTTCTTAATCTGAAATATGTTTTATTGCCTTGTTGATCTCTTGCAACGATTCCTTTATCTGAAGGCACTGGATGGTGACACTTATACCTATTCTCCAAGAGGCTTTTAACATTACGTGGCGCTATCCGTGCTCTCTTTGACTTCTTCGATCCCGGAAGACGATACACAGTCGAAGGCTGAGGTATTCTTACATCTTCACCATGCGCTAACATATCTCGCAGTTTAGACAAAAGAAGTCTTTTATCTGGTCCATGACCGACAATTCCCATTCTTGACAATTGCTTCGGAGTTACGTCTCCGAAACAACTCCAACTCGGTTCAGACGGTTTAATAACTTTTTTGTCTTTCTTATCTCCAGGGCCTACTTTTCTCTTGACGCTTACAGCAGGTTTTTTAACTTGTATTGTAGCAGCACCTTTCGGTCTGGGGTAGGAACGCCATTTACCCACGCAGTCCACGTAACCATCGACTCCAACCACTAACCACTTGCCATTTGCACCTTGGAATTTACCTGACTCCGCGTCTACTTGCTCACCATTGGGTCCGATGAAGTTATTGGGAGCCCATCGTCCGTCCGGTGCCACGTAGCCGTCTACATTTATTTCCAACCATTTATGATCAGGACTCCAAAATCCACCTAAATCACTGCACTGTTGCCGTCCGTCAGGACCTTTGAAGAATCTTACAACAGGATTTCCAAATCGATCTACAAGTTTCACCCTGTAATCTAAATATGTGTATTGAGTTCCCATGTCAGCCTTGAATATTTTCTTAGGTTTAAATGTTGGATCAAATGTAGCGACCGGAGGAGTAAACTCAACAATCCATTCATCTAAATCGGTATCAGAACCAATACTCGATTTTTCTTCCGAGCAAGAACACGAAACATCAATATTAACTTTATCAGACTGCGCCGTAAAGCACGGGCATTCCGGATCTTCTGCCCCAGGGAGAATACCCAAGGCTTGTTGGTAAGTTTTGAGACATATTTCTTGACACATATCCTGGAACGCACTCTGTATAAACTTCCGTTGTTGTCTCTCAAGCCGTCTTTGCTCACGCTCCCTTTTCTTTTGCCTATCGCGATTTTCTTCATCTGTTCTACCGATAGTATATGTTACGACTGGTTTGTCTTCATACGGATGTTGATTTGGTGCTCTGGGTTTAGCATAAGCTTTCATAGTTTCCATAGTAACAGAATATTCTCCGTCTCTTTTTTGGACAATCAGCAATGGCCTCTTTAGTGGACGTTTCTTTTTACCGGCATCTTTTCGCCTCTTTTTGGTAATAACTTCACCTGGGTTTTTAGCCATTCTGAGTAACCTAACTACGTGTTTATTTGTGGCACCAGGCTTCCACATCGGTCGGAACTAAAAAAAAAAAACAAAAAATGAAAAAAAAGACCAAAAACAAAAATATTAATCTTGTTACGCTACTCGTATGTAGATACTTAATAATTATTGTAGTTCTAATTATTTATTACCTTCATTCCGGGGATGTCCTCTGCAGTCCACAGCCAGCCCATATTTTTGGGCACATTACTGAGGGTTCCGGAACAGGGCATGGCGCATTCACTGTGTCCAATTTGAGGGGCTGAAAAATTCAAAAGGAAATTGTAATTTAATAAAAATGCATAGTAAGATAAATATTAATTTAACTATTCAAGACTACAAAAAAAAATAAAAAAAATACGTACGTATACCTTTGTAGCCATAATTAAATTTGAATCTATCATCTTTCTTTTTCTTTATTCCCTTTTTAGTGTCTTTTTCGGATTCAACGCTTTTTGTGACCATCTGACGCTTTGTGGTTGCCGCAGCTTTTTGACCTGAACTAACTTTCATACTTTTCACACTTTGATCATCGCCTTTCTTTTTACTCTCACTTCCAGAAGTACTCCAATTTTTTAATTTATTTTTGTCGATAAGTTTATGAAAAACAGGACATGGAAATGGTGCTTGGTTATCCTCAGTTTGAGTCATGTCTTCTCCAACTTTTTCATAGCCACCACAAACAGTGCAGTAAGTCGTCTTTTTGGTAAAACCAAACGTACATTCACATGTGCAAAAACATGGATCATCTCCAATCTGTATCTTTCCTTTAACTCCACCTACTACCTCTTCTATCTTTTCCGTAAAATCGCAACATTCTGCTTTGAGATTTGTTAAATCTAATAAAATACGATCATCAGGAGCAGGTGGAGGTTCTCGTTGTTTCTTGCTATCGCATTCGACTTGTTTGCATTTTGTTACTGTAATGAGATGGCTAGCTTCTTCAGGCAAATCCAGCGAACAAACACTTTGTGAACAAGAGCCAGTATCTTCTTTTTTCATCGGACATTGACTATCACATAATCTGAAATGGTATCTGCCTTTAGGCTGATTAACCTGTTCATTTGAATCTTTCGGAGTGGCTGCCTTTCCAGAAACATCATTTTCGACGGTAAAATAACTCACGCAATAAACACGACTTCCATAATTACTTCTAGGACATCCAAAAATGTAAGTCAATGGATTTAGTTCAGTTTTAATATTAACTGATGACAGAGATCTAGATCGTACCACTGTATTAGGAATATTTTTACTTAATTGAGTATCACTTTCAACAATTCTCAGAAAACTGCAATCTTTATTTTTTACGTTTAATCCAATATTGTCAGATGCAACATTGGTAACAGCATTTTTTACTGGCACACATTGTAGTAAATGTGTACCGCCAATATTAGTATCATTCCTATCGTTCAATTCTATGTTGCCTTTTAACCTTGCGTTATCTGTCGCTACCATCTCATTTAGTTCATTTCTATTGCTCAAAGCATGGGTACCTTGAAGGTGTCTTAATTTAATAGTTAAAGTTATTGACGCCATACATCTAGATTTAGCTTCATTTATGATATTATATTTGCCATTCACGACGACAGGTGGTAAATCCGGATTGGTGTTAAGTTTATTTAAATAATCTTTAAACGGCTTTCTCCAAGGTATACGCGCCGCACCTAATTTCTTTTTGGGGTTTTTCTTACTCCATATTGATAATTCTAATGGATGTGAACTCATGTGCGATATAAGCCAATTAATGTTGTTTGCGAGTAACCATGAGCGACCTGATTGCAGGTTTGTTATTGAACACGATTTAGGAGTATCTTTAGTAGTTCGCAATTTTCGCTTAGGTTTAGTCATTTTTCTTTCGTGCTGCCAACTTTCATCGTTATTTTCACTTAAATTAAGTGTAAAGACATCTGCAAACTGGCTTCTTATAACGAATTCTTTGCAACGCATAAATTTTTTGAAATCTTCTACAATAATTTCAAATAAAAACATTGAATCCGAAAGAGCCATATTTATATTATGTATTTATATATTATTTACCACGAAAATTAACAACATTACCACTTTTTAAATCAATATAAAAGAAAATACTTGTAATTTACAATTAGCCGAAAAATATGTGATGATGTCAATTTATATTGACACATAATTTTATTTTTACATGTTGATAAAAAATATGACATTTCATGAAAAAGTTTTGTTTTATTTTTAGACATACATATTCAAACTAAGAACAGTAACATTGTTGATACAATAAGGAGTCACTAAGGAGTACAAATTAGTATAGTAGCACAGATGACAGTATGGTAATTTAAAAAAAAACAATGAAAACTTAAAGAATATAATAACATTTATTTCCAATCTTAAAAGAAATATTACAGAAAACAAAAAATAAAACAATTTATTCAATCGTACCTAGCTAAAGGAGAACCAGAACGTGAATACGTATTAGTATTTACCTGTATAGGCTGTGTATATCTATAAAAACTACTATCTCGAGGCATATACGTTGATGTCTTCTTTAAAGGAGTATTGGACGCTCTATTTGTCTTTGTTCTCGGTTTAATTTCGCCTATGTCCTCGTATATTGATAGTCCTCGCATTATTTCTCTGTACTTCGCTAACTTCTTCGCATCAACGCTATGTTTTAACCGATCGCTATAATATGTTGGTTGTGATTGATAATTAGATTCATAATTAGGCGATACATTCATTACTATTGCGTTTTTACCTTTACCAGATGGATATGAAACTGTTTTTTTCACTTTTTGATTTTTATCAACTCCTCCTTTACCTGCAGCAGAATCGGATGCTCCTTTCTTATCTCCTTTCAACGACGACGCAGGTCCTTTGTTACCATCAACCTTTTTCTGCGGTTCAGATTTTGTAGACCTTTTAGAATTAACTGTGTCAGAAATAGTAGATTTTGCTTTAGGACTTCTTGCCCTTCTATTTGAGTACCAAGCCCATTTACCTTCCTTATCGATATAACCATCTACACCAATTTTCAAATTTTTACCAGTACTATCGGTAAAGAATCCATCCTCAGCTGAATAAAACATCCCATCTGGACCAATAAAATTCATTGGTACCCAACGATTATCTACACCAATATATCCGTCTTTATTTATCTCCAGCCAAACATGCCCAGGGCCCCAAAATCCTCCTAAATCACTACATTCTGTTTTCCCATCTGGACCTTTAAAGAATCTAGGCACAGGGTTACCATGTTTATCATTTAACTTTACTTTATAATCTAAATAAGTATATTGACTTTCATTTTCTGCTAAAACAGGCGGATGTTTAGCTTTCATATCAAAGCGAGCAGCAGGGGGTGAAAATTCTATTATCCAGTCATCACCATCGGTATCACTACTTGATATACTACCTTCATCAGAACAGGAACATGAATCTATTGGCGGGCTGATGTTATTTGCCGCTGAAGTGTGACATGGACAGTCTGGATTATTAGGATTTGGCAGTGGTAACAAACCAATGGCCTGGTTGTAAGCCTTTAAACAAATCTCTTGACATCTATCCTTGAATGTCGATTGCAATAATCTACTCTTCCTTCGTGTTTCTCTTCGCTCTCTTCTCTCGCGTTGCTTTCTAATTTTATTTTTTTCTTCTTCTGTTTTTCCTATCGTGTATACTAATGGCGGTTTTTCTTCATAAGGATATTGAAATATAAGTCTTTCTTTTGAATATTTCTTAAAGACTTCCATTTGTACAGTGTATTCACCATCTTCCTTCTTTACGACCAGTGTGGGTTTTAGTTCTACTTTCTTTTTGCGTTGCATCATGGCACGTTTTTTCTTTGCTATTGTATCTACACCTTCCCTCATAGCTCTATATCTTCTTACCAATATTTTGTTGGCTGCACCGGGTTTCCATTTAGGTCGTGGCTAAAATAAAATAATTTTATTATCATGGGATAAAAAAAAATCTTGTAGTAACTTATTTTATTTTACTTTTGTTGACCAACTTTTTTAATATTGTAAAGTGTAAGCTATGTTTACAAAATTAAGATTTTAGATTTAATTGATTTAATACAAAATTATGTTTTCTAATTCTAATGTAGCGTTGTAATTGTACTAAAAACTGAGAATTCGTTCAATTCGAAAACCAGAAGTAACTTTGTGACAACTTCTCCTGTAAATACAAATTGAAATAATATTTGTAACCTTCATTCCTGGTATATCTTCAGCTGTCCAGTTCCACCCCATGTGCTTTGGGACTGGCGGGTAGGGGTAAGGAGTTTCAGGTCGCTTCTCTACTTCTGCTGGTGCTGATACACGAAATATACACACAAAAATAAGTAACAGACAACGTATTGATTAATAGTAGAGACTAAATTTTACCTTGGGAAATGACATAACTCGTAAACTCTTTTTCACCTATGTTATAGCTTTAAGGATTATTTTCATTCCTAATATTTATTTTGTCGTACATAACTAGACGAAACAAACTTTTTGTTTCTTCTTGCTTAATACTTCTACTTTAATATTATTCAAGCAACTATGTTTTCCTTTATCACAGCAAATGATAATTAATTTATAAACTCAAAAACTACGACTACTTTAATTTAATCTATCTACGTTTAAAAAAGAAAAATACACACGTTCTTCTTCGACGTTAGCTGTAAATTTCCCAACCTTCTTTTTTTCCTGTTTTGCTTTAACTTTTTCAGCACTTTTATCTTTTTTTTCATTTAAACTTTTCGCTGAGCGATTAACAGTCAATCTTTTGTCAGCGCCAGCACCAAGTTTCGAGCCAGTGGCTCTTGAACTTTTCGTACTTATCGTATCAGGTGTTTTTTTAGCTTCAGATTCTTCAGGCCATGGGCTTTGAACTTTGATGTATTTTTTGTCATACAATTTATGATAAACAGGACACGGATGCGGCTTAGAGTAATCTGGTAAGAGCCTCACATCATCTCCCATGCATTCATACCCACCACACACAGCGCAATAGGTAGTTTTTTTAGAAAATTTAAAAGTGCAGACACAATCACAGAAACACGGATCATCTTCCTCAATGGTCTTTTTTTTCTTACTCATTACTCCGTCAACAATGAAATCTTTTACTTTTTCAGCTACATCACAGGTCTTGACACAGCAAGGGTTATGAATTTCATCAAAGGACATAATGATATCACTATCTGCCGGACTAGGAGGAACAAGAGTCTTATCGGGACAAACTGGGTCCTGGCATTTAGAAACATCAGAGTCTTCGCCGGCTTCTTTTTTATCAGTCAAAGTAGAACAAACGCTTTTTGAACAAGAGGTTTTTTCTGAAGTTTTCATGCTAGGACAATCTGTGGAACAATATTTAAATTTCGATGATTTATCTGTGTCCGCTGGAGAACTGGTTCCAGATTTCGGTTTATCAGAGTCCAGTTCCACTGTAAAGTAATATACGTTGTAGACCTCTTTCTTTTCTCCTTTTTTGACAAATGGACAATCTTTACCACCACATTTACTTTCTTCACTGTCACTATCATTGCATTCCTTAGAACAAGAAGTATCGCAAGATTCCTTTTTTTTAAGTGCATTCTCCATTTTTTTCACACAAGCACATTGTGTTGATAGACCCTCTAATGTAGTACCCTCACTAAATATCCCTTCATGTCGCAAAAACTCTTGAATTTTCTCTGCTAATGTACATTCTTTACTCCCACAGGGGCCAATGATATCGTTTATATTTATTTCTTTATTATCTTCTTCAACAAGATTTTCAATATAAGCTCTAAGGTCTCTTGCTATTCTACAATCAGGTTTACCGCAGGGACCTCTTATATTAGCTATATCAAATGTAGCTGCACGTGAACCTTGCGGCTTCTTGCCAGCATCTACACACAGCGGGCATGGATCAGATTGAGTCAGATTTTTGAACCTTTGTGCCAGTTTACCATCGGGCCACCTGGTTTCTTTACAGTAACACAATCTGTCTATATCCGTCGCTTTTACTCTTGGTCTAATTGTCGGCTGTGGTGTTAACATTCTCATGTTATCATTACACGAAACAATAATTTTCCTTACATAGTCAACAATAAAGTCAATGTCAGGGCATGTTTCAGGAGCCTTATATATTGATTCGGGTGGTTTGTCAGCATTGCCCATACAACAATAGTCTCCCTCATTAAAGAACGTAAGATTAGCACCAGGTGCATTCTTATAATTGGCGAAAACAAGCTTAGTGGGTTTCGGCTTATCTTTCACAAAGTTATTCTCAATTTTATTTGAGTTTTCTACAAAATCTTCTTCAGTAGTTTTTAAAGTACACATATATGATGTTGTTTTAGAATTAATACCAGTGTATAAAACCTTTTTCACAGTAGGATCTTCGGAAAGAGTACGAAAAGCTGTAGTCACTTTATCTGTTAAATAACTCAATTTTACTTGAATGCTCAATTTTGCCATTATTTTAGCTTTGCCTTCTTCAAATATATTATATTCTTCCTTTAATGTTACAGACGGCGGCTCTTGGCAATTACATATCTTTTGTAAATACTGTAGAAAAATAGGATCCCAAGGGATTGAATTTGAGCCTATGCAAGTAAGATTATCTTCTTTACTCCATAGAGATAGTTCTAATGGACATTTCTTCATGCTTTGTATGAGAAATTCTGCGCTGCTGGAAAATAACACTGACTGTCCTGATTGTATCACAGGCTCCGGCGGCGGCTCTTCTTCTTTCCCTTTTTTACCTTTTTTAGGCGGCGGCTTCTTCTTGCCTTTCTTTCCCGGAGGTTCTGGGGGTAAAGGTGGAGGCTCAGGCATCACTATATGCATTTGTTTAGGATCTTTTAACTCTAGTGAGAATATGTCAGCGAATTCACTTCTAATGATAAGTTGCCTGCTTTCAACCATGCTTTTAACACTCTCTACAACTACTTCGAAAATGAACATTGCATTTGAAACAGCCATTTTTCTCTTTTTTCACTTTTTATTGTTATTTAGATTGTAATAAACACTTAGCATAATTTTTATAATACTTTTTAAACAATCATAATTTTAAGTTGACAACTTGTCATGAAGTTATGTTTTTTAATTATTTACGATAATTGCTCACCAGTTTCCTGAACTGTTTGGTAAAAATCACTGACATCTATTAGTACAAATAGGTTGGTAAATGAATATCTTTAGTAGAGTTCAGTGGCAAAAATATAATCGATGCCTTTTAAGATACACTGTCTACACCAAAAGTTCTAATAAATATTAGGAGGCCGGTAGATTGTGTAAAAGGATAGGGCCATGATAGGAGTAAAGTTTCAATCTGAGTTATTCTTACAAGAAATCAATCAGTCAAGCTCTTTTTAAATTACCGTTACTGTAAATTGTAATATTTCGGAATACATTCTACAATATGTACAAGATACTGCTCACGAGTCTTACGAACGAGTTCAATGCAGTCAGAGTGGGCCTAAGGGAAAATTAAATTATTATTACAAGTTTGTACGTAACCAATGTTTGAACATTAGATGCTTTCAACACTTTATTCTGATTATTTAAATGTTGCACTGGTCTTATGGAAAATGCGCAT
>DWKA01000795.1:0-14587 GCA_018249155.1 Panoquina ocola ocola
TAGACCATAGGACATTACACTATGAAAGTAGCTAAAATAAACTAGTCTAGCTGTTTCCACATCAGTTAATAATCTCAGTACATTTCCAAATTTAATACATCGGTAGAACAACTTGGTAGAAAATGAAATATTTCACGAACCATTTGTTTCGCTTCCATGTAAGAAACTTGAGTCAGAAACTTTAGCGAAAGAGCTATTATTTATTGTGGATTCATGGATTCAACACAAAGAGCATTCCTCAATAGCGTTCGAAGGGTGGCGACTCGGCGTTTCGCTACATTGTCTTTGAATTTTTTCCCACTTTTATAATTCACTGACTTATAATTCCACTCACGTGAGGACCGCTAATGAAAGACTTACTTAAGTAACTGCGCCTGAGACGGGAATTAACAAGTTCGAAATACAATTCAGTCCGTAAACGAAGTTCATTTTGACGTCGGTAAAGTGGAAAACTTCCACCGTCTTCTTTTTTCTAAGGGATCTGATACAAAGTTTTACGTCTTTTATAACGAGGTACTGCTTTTTAAATGATATAGCGGACCCGATGGGCATACCGCTCATTTACTTTATTATGATGGGTCGCGACATTAACTCTTTTTGAGGTGAGGACCGAGGCATGGTTCTTCATTCACAATAGCTTTACAAAAATCACGAATACAAAATCTCTGTTATTATTAAATGATTTAACAAAACTGACTACATATTTAAAGATAGATTTTTTAATCGTGACAATGGCATTTTGAATCTGATTATTTCTAACTAAGAAGATACTAAACACCAACTATTTGTTTTGCCTAAAAATTCGTACAATAAATTCGAAAACAATTTAAAAAGAATGTATGAAACTCATATATTCAAATAAAATTTGTACATGCTGAAAATACCCCGAAACGAAATTCTAGGAGTTGCTAGTGTTTCATATTTTCATTACTAGAGCCGTTAAATGAATAATAGTGGGTAATTTTTGTGGCAAGGGCTGCTGTAAACCTTATCTGTGGGGCAATTAAGAAAAAGCTCGGCGGCAGTTTTTTCTGTGCGCCGTGGCGAGGCGCCTGATTGCTAATTCCGCGACAAAGAACGCCATTACGTTGCCGCGGACACCATGCAAATGGAAACATTAGCCTGCACAATAAAGAAATATGAACGTTACAAAATTATTTTTGTGATGTGCTCTCGTGTTTTATAACGCTATTTTAACACAGGCGCTATTCAGAATGAGGGGCTATTTAGATTTGTAGTAGTTTAAAGTTCTGCCTCTCGCTCCTGGTCAAGATTGGATTCTTGTAACTTAATAAAATTTAAGTATCACGTATTTTGATTTAATATTTTAGTCCCTTTTTACTTCTAGTATTGTATCATCATTCATCATTACAACCCATAATCGTCCCAGGGGTATACAGGCCATAGTCTACCACGCTGGTCAAGTGCGGATTGGCAGACTTCACAACACTTTTGAGAATATTATGGAGAACTCTCAGATGTGCAGGTTTCCTCACGATGTTTTGCTTCACCGAAGCAAGTAATAATTAACGAGTAATACGCACATAACTTATAGAAAATTAGTGGTGCGTGCAGGATTTGAACGCACGACCTCCCGTTCGAGAGATCCAACGTTCAAATCACTAGGCTATCACTGCGTATTATATGATTTGAAGAAAAAAATGATTCACGATTAAACCTTAATGTATGGGGCGAATGTGAAAACATTATGAAATGGTAACAAGTTGCAATTGTTTTTAAACGAAGGGGTCACGTTACACCAAGCGGAGGGTGACTTCCTAGTAATTATTAAAGTGTTGTAATTCAAACTGATAACAATACCAAAAATATTTATCAAGTAGGTACCTACTCGTTATAAAGTATGATATACGAGTTTCTAGTTAATCGCAAAACAGAAAAAAATAATATTTTAACAGTTTGAATAATGGGTATTTTATTCATAGACAAAAAGAGCTCTCTCACAATAATTGCTACGAATAACTTTTTCCATAGATAATACATAACTATAGATACGATACTAACTGACATATTCAGTAGATGTAATAGTTAAAGCTCACCTCCAGCAACTTGTACTGAGGAATATGTTCCAGCCAGATATTGACGTCGGTATTTTGTTGTTCTGAATTGAGCGTATCAAAGCGGCAATATAGCAACATAAAGTGCCGTACTCACGGCCCGCTCTCTGTCGATACAAGCGATCGTGTAGGAGTCGTTTCCGTATCATGTATTTACTCTACAAGTCTACACCAGTATTGCGATATCGGATATCATTCGAGACAGGATTGCACAATGGATAGTGTATGAGCAGCGTTATTTGCCCGTATACTGGCGTATTCTCAGACGAGCTCGAAGCCGAACTTAAATTGCCTCTAAACAAATTTCATCATCCACTAAATAAATACCTGAAGAGGTTGTTTGCTGCGCTCAAGAACACGAACAATACGAACCCGCATAATGATACCAGTTTTATTTCATTTGAATTTCTGAAAACAAACGGGTAAACATGTTTGTCTCCGTCTTACAAGCTCGAGTTGAATATAAATTGCGTTCGGTTCATTAGAGGAGGCGACTAATTGAATGAGACGTTCATTTGATTAGACATTTTATTGAAATAAAATATCAGCATTACTTTCTAGGCACGACTAAGATTTGCATGCCAGATTTATTCAGAATTTACTATATTATTCCAAGGAGTTTTACCTTGTTATTTGTGATCATGTCTGCGGAGCGATGAGTTTTATATTCTATTTTCGTCCAAAACAGATATTTACGTAATAAGTATATTTGTTTTGTAATAAGACCATTTTCAATGCTTTTCAGTATTATCAAATATTTTCTTCATTTCATGAGGCAGGTAGAACATTAAGATCGAATTTTTATTTATTACCCACTCAATTTGGAGGGAAAAATTCGGCAAAATGCGATTTTACCCCCAATTTACATTCAGGAAGGACGGTGGGCGAGGGTCTAAATCGAATTCCTATCATTTCTTTTACATGGAAGTTAGATCCGTCCTCGGCGTTAAAGGACTTTAAGGTTCTTTATGCAAAATCGAATACCTATATATCACTGTTTCTTTTTTTGTCATGTTTCTTTGTAGGAAGTAACCTATAACACCATTTATAGTATAGGCCTAGAGCATATTCCACCACGCTGCTCCAGTGCGGGTGGGGGGCGGTGGGGAGGTTAAGCCGCCCGAAGGCCTTTCGACATGGCTTAACGACTGCTATCTAATGATCTGACCGAGATCGACGGCTTTACGTGCCCTCCGAAGCACAGAAGCAGTCAAGTAATTTTATTACTAACGGTCACTCCTCACTGTCGACAGCGCCTGCTGTTGCTTAACTTTTTGTCGATCATTTCGAATCGACGTAAGCCACCGGGCTATGAACGCTAATTTAAAACGCTAAAATGTATTTTAGTTAAATATAAATTCCGATTGTAAATAACATACACAAAAAGTAATTGATGCGAAAACGAACTGTTAGGCGGCGATCCTCAATGAAACGAAGTGTTATTGAAGGGAAACGTTTAATCGCAAAATTAATACACTTTTAATATCCCTCACTATTCCCTTTTAACTACGGATTTTTGAATTATTCGCGAGGCGCGGCTGGGTGGCAACTGCGTGGCCATGTGCAATCATACAACTTTATTATATGTCAATTTGATGACCACGCGATTTCGCAACGATATAGTATCGATATTATAACAGTTCGTCAATTCTAATGTCGGCTGCATGTAAGCTAGGTCGGAGTAGGAATTATTTCCAATGTATTATTTAATGCTAATAGTTATTTTTGTGATAATTATATTAATTATAATACACCAGATTATAATTATAAAAACCTTAAAGGGGTGAATATCTATCATATTTTCCCGAAGTAAAGCGAGAGCGAGTATACTAGTGTTGTATAAAAATAAATACAATCTACAATGTATCTACGGATAAGTTGTAAGTAAAATAATATTTTGGTTGAATTATATAAACTTAAAATACTAAAACATAAATAAAACAATACTTACAATGACCTTAAACAGATAAGGAGGCCATGGCTGATAACATTAGCAGCGGATTACTTGGGTAAAGAATAATTTTACTTGAGTATATGAAAGTTATTTTTTTAGTATGATAGATTGACTGTGTCTATATTTAAATGTCAATTTAATTTAATTATAATGCCCTGAGACACGGGTCCGCTATGGCTTGGGGTGACTTCGACCCATCGTGGCCAACTATAGAACATGGATCTCTTATAACTGAGGAGGCCTGAAGCATACTCCATCACGCTGTACCAGTGCGAATTAGAGGAGAGGTTAGTGACCAACCCGAGTGTCGGAAGTATTTTAACCGCCCGAAGTCTCCGACATGGCTTAACGACTGCTATCTAAAGATAACAACCGGGAGCGTTTTTATGTGCCCTCCGAAGCACAGAAACAGTTAATAAATTTGGCACTAGCGGTCACTACGACCTGTACGACCACATCATTACAACCCATAATTATTGTCCTACTGCTGGGCTTGGGTCTCCTCTCACAATGTGAGGCGTACAGGCCATAGTCCACCACGCTGGCCAAATGCGGATTGGCACCTGTATTATTGCTACAAAATAAAGAAAAGTGACTCACTCATAAAATCTGACTTCGATATGTGCCATCCTCTCAAAGTACGTCATGGCGGATGAGCCGTTGAGAGGCGCGTATTGTATCTTGTACTGCTTGGAGAGGTCGTCCAGGGACTCTATGGGCGTGTCCAGTCGGGAGACGGTCAGGAAAGCGGCCAAGTTCGCTGTGTACGACGCTATGATGATAAATCTGGGAAATACACGATGGAGTTACGAGTAGGTAGATGAAATTGTTAGTTTTAGTTCATATTGTTGTTTATATTATTGTTTAATGTTTGTTACATTAAATGTAGGTAACAACTACAAATCAACAAAAATAAAAATACAAAAATGTAAATAACAATATTGCATTTTTTTTAATAATTACTGGCTGATGCATTTCGATTATGAATAAAATCAATCAAATCGATCTGCAGAGTTTGAAGCTGTCGCTCGTAGAACAAGATGTTTCTGTTTTTTTTTTAATGGACAGTTAGCCAAAGCCTTTACAGCTTCATTCTTATCAGCTTCAGTAGAAAAAGTTACTAACCGGGATATTCTGCTGAAACTCCAGAATACTTCGGAACTTCAAATAACCAGTTAAATATCCTAACTCATTCAACGCAGACGTGGCTAAACCCACCTAAACTAAAATAAACTCAGTAGCTAAATCCATATTTGTAAACAGAATTATAAAGTTCATAAAACCGCAAGCAACGGCATTGTTATCAGTTTGCAATTATAGACGTCTGAATTTATATTTCTTATGGTTTTCGAGAACTGCTTGTTGTGGGAATCGGAATATTAGTCTGGGATACGTATCTAACATTTTACGTGGTACCTATTCCATAACCAAAACCAATTTTTTTCCAAAATTTCACTTTAAGACTTTAAGGCCCTCCTTTAGTTTTGTTTTTTTTAATCAAATAAAAACAAAGAAAATCAAGGTTCATTGAGGCTACATCTGCGATTTTTTAATAGTACTTAAATAACATTTAACAGTTAACTTATTCAGCCTAAAATTAGGTACTGGATAGATCAGACGATTCAGTGATCAAGCTACTTTGGATTCTTTACAAAACAAATAAAACACCAATTACCCAAACAACCACCACGTCGCAGCAAGGAGCCTCCCCGAGAGGTTTTTCGGGGCCTCCCCCCCTCCCTGAGGAGTGAGTGACGTCATACAGAACCACAAACATTCCTTCAGCGTAAACTCTCTCTTCTCCTCATCATCTCTGTATTTCTCTCTGTTGTTCTGATAACTGTATGGGCTCCATTTATCGAACACCCACATCAAAAGGCTGAAAATTGTCATAATATTGTAGTGAACGTTATAACTCCCGTATTAATAACACGATGAGACAGAAAGAGAGCATCGATTGTTTGTATTCCCATCTTCTTCACTCTAGTTTTTTCAACAATGCCCAAGACAAAGATGTGAATAGAAACAATCCATTCTTCCTTTCTATTTCACTGTGATATTTCTTGAATATTTCATAAGTAGTACTTATTATTAGTAAATATGAGGGTAAGGCCTACTTACATTATAATGTAACGTAGCTTATTTTTTTTATTATAAAAGTATAAGAAATTGAAAGATTTTCTTTGGTTATTGTTGAATAACAAGACAAGCCGAAAAGACGAAATATCACGTGGGATGAGAACGAATTGATTTACATTACAGCGGCGTCGACAAGAAAATGTATTTTTTTACGTTACAATAATAGCATTCGGGTACTTAAGCAAAGACATTTTTATGACTTAAAGAATAATATTTAGTAACAATAATATCCATAGTTGAGATTTCAATTGCATGATTGTGATTTATGAGCCTTGGAAAACATATTGAAACATCTGAAAACGTTATAGGTAATTGTTATGATAATTGAATTGAACCAGATAGTAACCTAATAAAAGATGAAACATCATGACATTAATTGTATAGAGAAACATTAAGAACTGAATAACAAAATGGTCGTGTATTATTTTCCTAAAAAAAGTAAATGAAACCTTCGCCACGAACGCATGCATCGGTCTCATTACTTGCTTGTATTAGCAACTCAGAACGTGAGAATATTATGACGTCGCCCCAATATCAAAACATAATGGATTAGGTGCGCATCGTATCGATCGTTTCATGTCAAGTGTCACGGGAAAAACGACCTAGGACTCTCCCCTTGTTTTCGCTTCGTCATTCACACCGAACGATCCATATTTGCCGGACCAATATTTAGATCGCGCGCATAGTTGCCAAACGTTCATATAAAGTCGGTCATTGTTAGGCTTTTTCATGTCTGGCCAAAAAAATCGATTCCCGGGTTGTTCGGCTTTTGCCAGGCTTTTTAATCAGTCACTTCACAAGTCCGTTCATTTCATACAGTAGTATAACATACGATAGTCACTGTAATTTTTAAAGTCTCCGAGTTCATGTAGGTACAGCAGATAAATCGTCAGTATTATTATGATATTGTAAAGCTAATTTTAGTTGCGGTTGCCATTTAATTATAAGGAAAATTTCGACTGTTTTGTAACCAATATAAATATTTTAGTTGTTTGTGTAATGTAGTAGCATTATGTGTTTACATAATTATTGGTAGCTACGTATAAATTACGCAATGCGCATTTATATTTACCACAATAATATTAATTTATGTGGCATTCATTTTAAACTAGCGGTATAGTCACACTTCCTCAATTAATTATACAAAAATGCGACTTCACCGAAATTCTCTCAGCTTAATTTGCAATAATTTCTTTGTGCTCATCTCAAACCTTTCAAAATATTTAAATTGCCATAAAATTAAAACGTCTACGACTAACGTATTGAGTTCAAAGTATCCGTTAATAGTAGAACTGACAAATTCCCGAGGCGAATTAAATTAAAATCTAAAATTGGACAGCTTTCCTATCATCGACCTAGTTTCGTCCACGTGGCAATTTAAGGTCGTAAGTTCCAGGTTATTTTAGGATAATTTATATTGATTGCTTTTGACCGATTCAAAATAACTCTGACGATACATAGGCATATATTGGTAATCTTTATGCTGTTACTAAATAGCAATGAGGCCATACGTTTATGAATATAATAATATTAAAAACAAAACTTACCTTGTAAAAAAATATGCAGCTAAAATGGATAGCCATACGTCATTCTCTAAAACCGTTAAAAATTTGAATAAAGAGGTCGGCGTCCGTGGCAACTTCATCAATATCGTGATTCCGACCAAGTCATAGTACGGCACTGTGAAGTCTACGACGTTTTCCCTCTCGGCCATCACAGATAACGAAGTCAGTCCTATATCCGCTCTCTTATCAATGAGTTCCTTAATAATACCGTTCCAATTTCCATTCTCGTCCATAGTACCGAAATTGCCATCGGGAGACAAAGATATTTCGTAATCAAATTTAACGATTTGACGTATTTCTTCTATGAGATCGATGCAGTAGCCTTTGAAACCCTTAGGCGCCTCGTCATCTCTGATGATAAACGGTTGTTGCTACAAACAATTAATAGATATTTTCAATACCAATATTCGAAAGCCGAGATCATTAAGTGTATTATCTTGTGAATTTCTTCGTGAATTTGTAACGATCAAAAGTGAACACCGAGCTGTTTACTCAAGTGGCATAGAGGAATTTTTATCAAGTCTTGAACAATAACAGAGTTCATTTACCCACCTCGACCGTAACGACTCGGTACACAAGCTGCGCCGAATAGTCGCTCATGTTATCGGGGTCGGTTAATGATAAAGGATTGGATAAACCAGCTTTCCAAGACCCCAGCGAACGACTGCCGATGGAAGCTCCATCTTTCACAGTAACAGCTGCTAAGTCCGTGCTGAATTCCATATAACTCCTCCCGTTCATTGGGTCATCCTCGGGGATAAAGAACGGGGCGTAAGTCGGAGTTTCTTTCACCTATTTATAACATTTAGAATGTATTTATAACGAAATTTAGACCCAATATTTATACTAAGTCGATGACACAGAACAGTTTCAATGGAATCGTACCAGAATACCTAAATTTAAAATACATTCCTCAGGTTTTGGCAAGTGCTGACGCTACCTGTTGAGTGATGAGTAATCGCGTATTGTATTTAATAATTTGTAGAACTCACCGCTTGAAACGCAGCTTTAAGGTCCAAGGTTCTGTTGGGGGTATTCTTACCGTCATATTCATCGCAAGTGATATAGTCCATGTCGATTGGCCACTTGCCAGAATCCAGCATTGATCTGGAAATTCATATAACGCAACACTCACGGAATAAACCAGGTTATAATTAGATGATCTAAATTACGACGCGGTGTACCAGAAAATTATAAATAAGTGCACGAGAGCCACTAATAGAGAGGTTATTACTTTATGGTCAAGAACGTCCTCAATGACAGGTCGAAGTAAAAAGCCGAAGTGATTTCTGGTTCACCGTTCATGCTATAAGTTGTTTTAATTTTTCCCAAACGATCTCTGCTCTTAGCGTCGGGTGTGGGTCTCATGTAGACTATTGTAGCATCTTTGCAACCGCAACTTATATCTCCCTTATCCAAGGACAGGGCAAACCAAGCAGTCTTCCTGCCAAAATACTGATTTTCGTCCGCTGCATCCAAAACATTCTTTATAGTCCTTAAATTTCCCACGATGAAAAAGTTTACAATGTCCAATTCCCGAAGACTCCTGAGCTGCGTTTTAATTTCGTCTTTGCTGTAGCTCTTGACTGGCGTTATAACGTGACGCGTAGGAATATTTTGCAACAGCGATTTATACTTGTGGTCCATGACTGGAATGGAAAGTGAGTCACAAAATAAAGATTAAACAATTAGCATGTTGCCGCCAAGTGATATTTACACGTGTCCCAAGTACCAACCGAAGTATTCGTCGAAAATAATCGCAGCATTAGTGATGTCCTGCTTGGTGACGATCGCTCTGATCGCCTCTGGGAGAATATCGGCAGGAGGCATGACTTGCAGAAGGAATCTTGTTTGGTTGGCAGTGAGAGAGCGCCACTGTCGCAAGTCGCCCGCTTGGCCGAATGATCCAGAAATAGTCGGCAGGGCCAATGCTGCCGTAAATGACTTTATGGTCTCCGAACCGACTCCGGTCATGGTAAAATCGAGAACAACGTGTGGAGTTTTTTTAGCCGTCAACATGTCATTGTATTTTCTGCAAACTGACACGCAAAACTGCATTATTATGAGCCTTCGTTTGTATTAAAAAATGCGTACCTATCGATAAGTATTAATTTAAAAAACATATTAATAATATTAATATACTTATCAATGTTACCATACACCGCAACGCGTGCCCGAATCAAACCCAATACCCATTGCAATTCAATGAGGCAGATCCAGTAATTTACAATATTATCTAAATTGAAAAACCGTTTTATACTTTGTTTCAAGTTTTTTAAAAATTTATATTACCAGTTTCGAGAAATTCCTTTGCATCGGTTCGATTTCCTACTACGATGACAGGGTCCACAGCGAGACCCAAGCTAGGGTTCCGTCTCACAAACTCTTTCGCTACCTCAAAGGATCTCTCTGCCAAAGCATTGTTCTCCTCATTTATCAATACTAAAAAGAAAAGTTTATTAAGAAAAATTCACACCCGTCATCTGCTCATATTTACCTAGATACTTACAAACATTGATGTTTTGGGTTGTTTGCGAGACCGATAAGCTTGTTAGCGACAATAAAAACTGTGCGAAGAGCAAGAACCTTATATCTTTATCAGTATCAGTGTTAGACATTTCACTGATATATAAAAGTATCCCGCGGTTATCGTTCAGCGTTTCTCCACTAGTGACTACACTGAGTCATGAGGCCCATCATGTGTGGTGTTTGCCGTCTGGTGTCCAAGGAGACGGCCGGCCTTGGCCCGCCCTAGCCGCATCAAATTAATGTATTACTGTCGCTGTGTACGTTCTACCCAATACTTTAATCATCGCTGAAACAATCGTTCAATGTTGTGCTTGTTGTAGGTAATAAATTTTAAATGAGTTGCTGTTTTTATACCTATTTAACTGTTACTGCCCACTCCCCCATAAAAAATTGTTAGCTTTCAAATTCACTAGTTTAGCTTATGTGTCAGAATAGTTATTTACTCGTAAGTAGTGCTGTTAATATGATGTCTTTCTAATAACTATTCTTAGATAAATAGAATAAAAAGTGATGAAGTAAAATGAAATAGGTACCTACAAGAAATAATGATAGTCAAGTTGTTGTAAAATAATTACGACAGTATTGTTTGGACTATTTTATTGCCAGAAACGTTTTACAAACACTAACTCCACAGACGAGCAGTGTTAAAACTGTACATACTACTAAACGCTAATACTAAAGTACTCTCCGAATCAGTTTGAAAAAATTTATGTCAAGTAATAATTAGAAAAAGTTAGTCAAAATCTTATAATCATCCCTCAATCAGAACACAAGGGTTACATTTCGTAATAACATGAAGATTCGTATCCACAAGGATTATCTTACAATCGACGTTTGTAATCTATCACATTTAAATAAGAAGGAAAATAAATTAGAAAAAAATATGGATAAGAAAAATAGAAGTCCCATAGAATTACAAAATAGCACACGCAGAATTAGTATGTCAATATGAACTATCACCTTATTTGTCAACTTTGAACTTTAAATTTCAATCTTAAAATTAGTTTTACAATGTGAACTCTCGTCGAGAACGGCATTAGTGGGCACTAACGGGTCCCGAACGAGGCTTGCGTTCACAATGCAATCCGTAACCAAGTCAAAGGAATGTTTAAATGGTTAAGTAATAATGCCTATGAAATATATAAATGTGCGACATTTAATGCTAACTTAAATTTTAATTTACAACTGAATTAATTATCTAAACACTTTAATTAATCTTAGTTTACCTAAAAATCCTTGTATTCGGAAGCTGTCATATAAATCGCGTCGTTCACAGAACGGATTGTGAATCGATTCTCACCTGGGTGAATCACTTTGGCAGTAGTCTACTGGCGGAATTTTCGATGCGCGTTACATCAATCCGATGACCCATCTACAATACAAGTCTGCTGAAATAGACACCGATACACAAAAACAGCATTCAACACCAAATCCAACTTGCATTCGATCAGTTCACTGCGATGCACATCTCAGATGTGACTGACAGTTATATTAAATTTACACTTTACAGGTACTTTTCAGGTAGTTGAATACACAATGTATTTATAAACCTAAAGTTAGCGGTCCCAATAGGGCCCAACTCGTACAAAATTGCAATATTGTATAAAAAACTATGGTTTTGGCAGTATTGAGTGTATATAAAAATGAGATATGTTTTGGGGAGTTGAACCCTAATGAACGTAGATGCATTGCAGTAAACCAAGCTGACGATGAGGAGGCTTAGGCTGCAGCCTCTTCGGCCTCCGCGGGGGCCTCATCTGCTACCTTGGCTTTCTTCTCCGAGGTCTTCTCTTCCACATCACCGTTATCTGCTGCAGCTGATTTCCTCTTCACGGCTGCCTTTTCTGTAATAATTACAAGAAAATTTTAGTACATTGTGATTTTACTATTGTTATCAAGACTAGCTTACGTGGGAATTTTTTTTTCTTTTTTTTTTCATGACATTTAGAGTTTGATTATACAATTCAGGGATATACTATAACTTGATAATTTGTTATGGGAGATTTTTTTTGTACTGACCTGTGGCATCCCCATTCTCGCTGGCATCATTGCTCTCGTCTTCATCTTTGCTGTCACCATTCTCTGCTGGAGTGTCCTCATCTGCGGCATCAGCATCACCGTCACCATTCTCTTCTTTGCCATTGGTCTCTGGTGCCTCTGCAGCCTTCTTGGCTGGTGACTTCTTCACCGGAGATTCCTTAGCCTCTGTCGAGGTAACCTCCTCAGCTACGGTGGTTTCCCTGTAATTAAAATCATAATAATCAGACACATGTTGTTACAAATGAATGTTGTGCTGCTAAATAAAAAATGATACCATTATTTATTTTTCTTTTAAATCAGATAAATATACAATCAAATAGATATTGATTGTGTTATCTACCTGTCTATTTCTGATTGGTTTATGTCGAAATCTGTCAGTAACGATGAATCGGTTCATTGACCTTATTAGACAACAATTGTTTCGCTCGAAGTAAGTTGCGTTATTTCTCCATTCTACGTTTGCAGAAAACCGTAACCATGACGTAAACGGGTAATAAACATCGTACATTAATTATACATGTAACCTTTAGCAATTGCAACGAAAATCCTTGTTATGTAGGTAAGCGACGTCATAAAGTATAACATTGAATCTCAAGTTTCAACTGTTTATCCTCTTACTTCCAAGTTCCAGTTATAGGTTAGGTACCTAACGATACTGTTTACGTGCGAATGTATCAAGAATAACAACCTATGCCTAATGTGCAACGCTTGTACTATGTTGGGTGAAAATTGTAAAAGTGAACCATATGCTGTTGTCATTACGACATCGTTTAGATTGTGTATTTTGTAGCACCGAGAGCATGCATTCAGCGTCCTAGTGCGATAACTACAGGTGGGTACAACAGCGAACAAGTGAGACGATAGAAAAGGAAGTGTGGCGGAACAAAAACACAGTGTTGTCGTTGCGCAAGGTTGCATGTGGGAAAGCGTGTTGCGAGGAAATCGAACGTAATCAACACTGAATGAATATGTTTCTCGCTCCAGTAGATCGCCTCGAGAAACGGACTCGAAAGAGTTTTAAAAATAACTAATGACAACACGCGGCCCTCGCGATAACGTAACCGCCGCTGCTACAACGATGCAGAGTTGCAAAACTTCGGCCGCAGCGAATTTGAAACGAGCGCGCGCCGGTGACGCTACCGCGCCGGCACGCCGCGCACCCAGCGCCATCTTGGTTCTTGAACAAGCGGCCCGCGCCCGCCAGCGTGCTTTCAATTTCCTCCACACAAAACACAACTACACTTCTAAAAACAACTCCTAAACCACCCCAACGAATCAATTCATAATTAAAACACGACGCACTAACCCTATCCTACATAATAACTACGTAATGACTAGCTAACCGTGGCAGGTACTTTCCCGCGTGTAATCTGGCGGCGTCTATAGTACATCAATAACCTTCATAAAGCTATTAATACGTTTACTGACCCTAATAAAGTTAAAACAACACGTGAAACGATTAACCAATATCACAAAAACTTCACTGAAATGATAAAACCGCGTAAAACATAAAAAAGGTAGCCATTTTGATCACGTTCGCAAAACCGCCAAAACTATACAAACAGCGAACTACTTGACATTGTCAAAATAACTAAAAAAACTTACTTGTTTTCAACTGCTGCGTCAGCCATTGTTTTAATTAATTCAAAGAGAACTTCAAATTAGAATGTAATTTCCACTGCACGTGCTACGCACTACGAGTCAACTGTTCACTGCACAAACACCGGCGACCAAATGAAGGAGGAAGAAAGAAAAAAACATGGTCGGAACCGTCGGAACGTTTCGCGGTATAGCGCGTTTGCAATGAAGTTATCGCGGCAACTTCATGTAATGAAATAGCCATATTAAGATTACATACGTATGAAAGAGACAAATACAAGTTCACATTCATCTTGAAACAACCTTGAATTTCTATATAGGCGGCAGGGAATAATCTACCTTGCTCTGTCCTGTTTCAAAACATAATCGTTAAAATGTTCAACGCGCAGGAAATACCAAATGAAATGAGTTTTTATGTTATTTTATTAATATAATTTAATATTACTACAGCAACTAATATTAATATTTTATTTCATTAGCCACTAAATTTTCCTTCACTCGGGTGTAACCGTATTGACCTCTTTGGTTGTCTATACCTACGCTTACTAGAATGAATTATTTTACACGTGATAAAAGAGCCAAAATAAAAATGTACCCATCCAACTAGCGTTGCCAGGCGTCCGGATAAAGCCGGACATAGTTAGGCTTTTTGATTGCATGTCCGGCCAAAATAAACGGTGTCCGTC
>DWKA01000796.1:0-14584 GCA_018249155.1 Panoquina ocola ocola
GTAAATAGATAAATGTGTATAATTAAACAACAACAGTTAAAAATACAAACCAGTTGAGAACAATTTCCTAAACTCTCCTTCTTTTTTGAAGTCGGTTTGAAATCATATTTAAAAATTGGGGGTTTGTAAAATCCATTTGTTACTCTTACTTTATTTTCATAGAAAAAAAATTAAAAGGCCACCATCAAATTTCAAGATAAAATTTTATCCAATCTAATTTTAATAACTCTATTGTAAAAGTCACGTATCTATACAATATTAAAAAAATATTACGTTTACCCTAAGTAATCTAAACATTACGGGCTGAAAAGCAATCAAAATACAGTAGTGCTAAGGGGCATTGCGCTTTCAGAAGGTACTGGAAGGAATGGAAAGCCCTTTCGTTTACAGTTGCATCGCGACTGTCGCGAGTAATGTGCTCTGAAAAAACTTGTTCTAGGCAGTTCTTTCTAGATTCATTTAGTTTAGATACGAAATAATTGTTTTCATTTAGTAACTAACGTATTTACATTTCTATATTTATTAGTCCCTTTAGAGCATTACTAGTATTTTAAATAAATACATTTTTTAGTTGCAAACATCTAAAAATACTGTTTGCAATGTCACGTAAAAAAAGTACGTACGCACAGAAATTAAGATTCAACAAATTAACACCCAGAAACAGGATATACTTTGAGTAGCATGTAAGCAGACTGTAAAAGAAGCAACAAAAACCTTTATCTCACGCGCGCTCTAACTCTAGGTAGAGTCGTTTTTATGATTAAATATTCAGTATAAACGTTTTCTATCGTCTGCCTATAAATCTGTCACAAAATATGATTAATTGTGTAATCAATTATTTTTACTCATGTTTTATCAATTATTTCGTCTATGTAGATTTCATATCAGTTAAGTATTATCAAAAACTTTCAGTTAATCGCAAATTGAACTGCCTTATGGCAAGTAATCCGTCAATGAAATCTCCACCAATGGGACGGCATTATGGCGTGATGGAGCACTAGTTAGATTGGTGGACGATGGCGTGATATCTATTTCTGGTTCGAGCGAGAATGCGCGCGCCGAGTGCGTTGCGTGTGTGTGAATCGATACGAGCGTGTAGTGCGCACGTGTGCGTGTTGTCGGGCGCGCTCCGACTGTTTACCGCCGCGTACTGTGGCCGGCGAGCGGTCCGCACTCACGTGTATATCGTGCGAAATCGAGTTTTCCGGCGGCGGTCGCTTGCATTAGCGTCTTATGGTGTTTTTCTCGCAGTTTATTGGTGCTAATTCGTGCCGGGCGTAGAGAAAACATTGCAGGGTCCGTACACATCGAGCGTGCCTATTTTCGGTGCGGCTCATAAAAATTATCGGTGCTTTCGGCGGATGCGATGAATAAATTTTGCAAATCGAGTCTGTGTGTCGAAAAGAAGGTTCGTGATAGCTATGTTTTGATCGCGCGGCGTGTTGTGGCAGCAGTGGCGGTGCCGGGCGGAGCGGATGCGATTCGGTTCGCACTCGTCGTCCTGGTGTTGGCTGTTGGGGGACTGGAGGCGTCAGTGGCCAGTGTTACCAACAAGAGCCTGGTGGAACGCCTCCACGCAGTGCCGGGCACGTGCTAAGGTAGGACCCGCGACCTTGGCTCGTAGACGTACCTCACACGATATGGCTTAATCGTTTAACGCTTGAACGCTTTTCATATTGAATTCCTTATGTAAGAATTTATGTAAACAATAGCTGCTTAGCGAAACTTACACCTGGATGTTAATTAAGTAGCGAGCTATTCGAGATTTGTATTAATTTAGTGTAGTGCATTCAATACATACCTATACATTATCGATAATAATCTTCGTTAACATCTGTCGTATCAGCATAATATTGTATCAACAGTTTGGTGCTTAATACCTATGCATTTGTTTTTATCATAGGTACCCACTAAAAGCATATTGTATTGTTACTATATTGCATTGGAGTTTTCATGAAAAAAAAAGAATAATTCTACACCAAAAATAATAAGAAGAATAGTCACTGATTAATATAGATAAATCATCTGAATCTTGTTTTTATATCACCTTTTATTAATGCTATATTTTTTTCCCACTAAACTCAATTTTCTTACTAACGTTGCAATTTTTATTCCTATTATTTATAATCCATTCCTGTACAACAGAATAATACAAGTAGGTTAAATACCTAATATTTACAAAGTAGCCTATTATAAACTATTATAATTATCTATTCTTCAATGTAGTGAAGAAGATTTTCAAAAGATTTTCCGGATTGAGAATTAATCTCTTCATTGTAATACTTATGAAATTTAAATAAGGACCAATGTAGAGCTGCCAATCTACAATTATTATAAGGAGGAGCGGATACATAATTGTAATTGCTTTTTAATTTGTATATTTTCTATCATTACTCTAGATTTTCAATCGATTTCTCGTCTCAAACTCTACCATGACTCTACCTGTTCATCTTTATACTATACCTACTATTATTTTGTTTTATAACATTATCGTCCTTATAAAGATTTGGTGCAGAAGTACATAAATCACAATTACGAATTATTAACAGCGAAATTCCATAATAATGCGATGCACGACGTAGCTCGTCATTACGCGGAACAATGGGGACATTAGCATGCATTTATTCTCTGAAGTATAATTTTATAACTTTGTCACAATTTCAAGCCAAAGAAGTTATGCCAAAACTTTGTCACGTACTTTACAGTCTTACATAATGTCGATTCAATCACATACAACATAGTATAAATTAAAGTTTGTCGCTGTTTGCGTACTTTAATCTTGAATACAGATTTTCTAATGGCCTGTACAAGTAGGTGCTTTTTTAACCAATATATTCATGCGGAAATTATTAGGTCTACGAAGTAATCATTAAAATTGTATGAAATCTCTGATTTATCTGATAAAAATGAGTAATAAATAGGCAATTGATTGAAGTACCTACAGATAGCAGGTTTGTATGTGGCAGTAAGTTATTATATGCCTCTAAAATTAAATTGTAACAGTGTAATATTTTGTATATTAATTGTATATTGTAGGTAAAAATAGCAAATAGACCTAACTTTTATTTAAAAAGTGTTGTCAATGTTATAGCTTCCTCGTATGATATGATCGGTAAATTGTAATTATGTTTCCGATCTATCGGCAAAGTATAACTATTTTTTGTAAAATCATCAGTAGGTAGAAGAATCACAAAATATGTTTTACGATATGGCGATGTGTCGTAGAGTTCGACGCCTGTAGAATAATTTTTATTTATTACTTAAAGACGAGTTTGCTGAAAATATATTTCACATTTTGATGAGCATTATGTATACATGTGTAGTATTACCTATACAATTATTATTAATTTCCTTGTTTCAGTATTATCAGTTATTTCAAAACCACAACTTAGTAAATTCACCCACTGACTGACATACAATTCCAAGAATTAATGTGCGGAGCATTTTAACAGTGACCTTGAAATTGATCATTAAAATGATGCATCTACATTCGTTTATAACTAATTGTTAAAAAGAAAAACTAAGAATCCTGTATATAACTATTACAGTATAAATAGATCTGTTTTTATAAGCATATATTACATTTTATAACTACACTAGGTACTAGAAACGGATTGATACAAAATGAGTATTAAAGAGAGAAAGAACAAATGACCCGACTAGACTCCACTCATAAAAGCGACCCTTTGATACAATGAATTACGGTCAAATTTCGATTGCAGAGCAGGCCTCTACGATTTACACATATTAAACGTGTGTGTTATAATATCATACATATTACTATATAAAAATTCGTGTATTTATTTATTTGATGTACCAAAACACTACCAACATTATTTGGACTAGTAAGCCGGCGGAAGTATGTCGCTTCATACAAATTAAAGGGACAATAAAAATAATTAAAGTACTCTACCAGCTGTTACGAGTAGTTGGGCTAATGCATGTGAACTACTTAAATATAAAATGCTGTGTGAAGAACTGTAATAAATAACGAACATGGGCCCGTTGCTGCTTTATTTAATTACCATCTTCGATATGCAGTTGTGTTTATTTTGTTTCGTATAACGTTAATACGTAGGCACGCTTATGTACTTACAAAAACTCTATATTATTATCATAATAAATTCATAATAGTATACTCGTAGTAATAATACTTTCTTCATGATTATGTGGTCTGCCTTTGATTCTGATCTCCTAGTCTTAAACAGAGGACCTTTCATACTTCTATGTAGTATGAAAGTTTGTAGAGAATTTTTCTTGTTATAGTACGGAGGAGTGAAAAATATAGGTAAATCGATTCAGGGGCTGTCCTATTGCCATCGCTCGTACGATGCTGCGATGCGATTTCATAGTACGTAGTAGTACGTATTTCATCGTACGAGCGATGGCAATACGACAGCGCCTAAGGGTTGAAAGAGTTGGTACAAATAACATTGCCGCCGTTAATGAATCATGTATACCTATGTTCAAATGTATAACCGTCATACATATCGTGTAACATATCGCGGTATGAGAACCAGATGAACGTATCTCCAAAAAATAAAAAAAAATAAAAATTCCACAAATCAGTTCACAATGTCACTGTGAACTGATTTGTGAAAAAAAATATTTTTTTATTATTTGTAGAGATACGTTCATCTGGTTCTTAAACCGCGATATTGTCGTATGCATACCAATGTCTTTAAATTTCTGCTTAGTATAAGCAAAATATTATAGCATGTTAAGCATTTAAACTTTTAAAGCATGTATAGTTGCACCTTATTAGGCATACGCAGCAAAATTAATTATCAAGTTGTAGTAGGTCAAGAATGAGCTGACACTCCAGTATTATGTAATAGCGTAAATTATACATTTTATATAAACTCACGTACATTGGGGTCGATTGTTGTAATGAATTAAAGTCGTGAGGAGTTTCGAAGATCTGTAGTCTCTGAATAAAAGCTACAAACTTCACTACATAGTATAAAATAAAGTCGCTTTCTCTGTCCTCATGTCCCTTTGTATGCTTAAATCTTTAAAACTACGCAACGGATTTTGATGCGGTTTTTTTTAATAGATAGAGTGATTGAAGAGGAATCTTTTTCACAAGTTTTCTGTAGTGTATTCAGTATCAGAATTGCACCCGTCACGCGGCAAAGCCGGGACGTGTCGCTAGTTTTTAATAAAAATTATAGATACGTGTTAAATCTGAAAAACGACTTTTGCACATCTCGCTGTCTCTTTATACGTCTTACCAAGTGACGTATCGAGTACTATACCTAGTACATATCAAATAGTACTAGGTATACCTAGTATCAAAAACAGTAATGAAGATGTATCAACATTAATATTAAAAACAATCGGTTTACTTTGTCCTTATACAAACAATACATTCAATTTCAAATCTTTACATTCAGACTGACTATTGAACAGTGTACACTGTTAGAGGAAATATAACTAAGTGAATACTAGACATGGCATCATATAAATAAATGTTTAAAATTGTATCAGGATTACAATGTAGGTATAAATTGATTTCTAGAATTTTGTAATGTTCAACCTAGAACGTAGGTGTTGTTTATAAAAATGCTAAATGCTTATGTTCATCTATCTATTTTAATCAGTACCACACGAACACAATTACGAGTTAATTATCACTTGCTACGGGGAGGGAAAATATGGCAAGGAAACTTGGACCTGAGAGTTATCCATAAGGTTCTCAAAGGTGTGTTAAGTCTGCCAATTCGCACTTGACCAGCGTGGTGGACTTTGGCCTATAACCCTCACCTTGCGAGAGGAGACCCGAGCTCAGCAACAAACAATAGACTTATAATAGGTTGAAACTTAGTCACTCATTTATACATTAGGTGTAAATTAAAATATTAATGGAACAATCGCTGATCACTAATTATATACATAAAATATTACCTTAATATCAGCTCTAGTGGATAACAGAATTCACTTAAACTAAGGCACGCTTATACTAGGTTTGAGATCACAAACTTGGTCCCAGTGAAGTCAGCAAGCAAGTTAGCGATTTTCCGCTTCATAGCTCCTAATCCTCTGATAAAGGATTTCTACCGACAAGACCGTAAATGCTTCGAACAATTGACTTCTAAACGCTTATAAAGCAAAGCTATATCTCTGAAATTATAATTGAGTTTGAAAATTAATTTTATTATAATTATAATCACATTATGAACTGTAGCTATAATTATTTACTTTACATTGGAATTATAGCTTAAAGAAATGCTACAACAAATACAATTATTGTTATAGGATAAATATTTTTGTAATAATAGGTTTACAGTAGGTAATGTACAGAGATACGAATCTTTACACAAAAACACTGAAACACTTTTTAATCTTTTTCATAATTATTGTCGTTTCTATTTATACTAAATCTATGGATATCCTATGATAATCCCGAAGCACACGGTGTCAGCAGAGGTCATCAGTTACAAACGGATACATCCCATCCCAATAGTAGAACAGTTTGTGGACATGTTTAACATACAATGCTGTACAATTATGCGCATATTTACACCAAGACGTGCCCTACTTAGGTCATGGCTAAGGATCTCGCGAAAAGTACGGGAAACAAAAAGTTTTATGTATCCGTCGCTTTCACATACATATTAATAAACCGCACATGTTGTTGGGACCGTTTTTGTTCTGTATGCAGTTTCTTTCTCATTTGCATTCGAAATGGTTTTAACAAAATATGGCGTATGCCGAGTTTAAACAATAGAGTCGGTAAATTCGTGTTGCTGTCGAAAGAAATTGGATTTTCAGACTGTTTTTTGGTGGTCTACATAACTATTATCAGACAATTTAATATGTCATTGTATTTAATGTATAATTTACTATGGCTAAATAAGAATGCAATAAGTAGGTAGGTACATAGTTATATAACTCGACCTATCTAAAAATGACGATGAACAACCTTCATAATATTATGACCTTTATATAAAATGGATCACTGGGACAAGTAGCCGCATTTCCAATTCGAGGAGGTCACGTAATTACTCCCGAGTTCGCTATCAGCCGCCCCTTCGCCTTAAAAGCCTATTCTTGTTACAGATAAAGCAAAGATATCCAGTGACCTCGGCATATCTTTTGTTTCTAGGATAAGAAACAATGAATTTTAATTCTCGAAGCCCGAAGCCGCAGTCATAAATTAAACCCTTATCGAATAGGTAATTGGTGATGTGGGCGATCGCTCCCAAAACTGATACGATACGAGAAGAGAGAATACGTAGCTATAAATTTAATAAAACTACCTTAACACTATCTTTCTATAAAGTGAGACAAATTGCTGGCGGGAACACTTAAAACAATTATGATCGTTTTTATTGAATTCGAATAATAGCTTAGTGTTCATTGGGTCCTGACTCTTTTGACGGCAACGCGTCGTTTACGCCTCTATAACGGGTGTTTTATGGGTAACCAGCTTGTGTGGCTACTCGGTACTCCCATAACAATCACATAGATAATTAATATGACCATCGATATATTATTGTCTATTAATCTATTTTTTTTGGCATAAAATTTGTTATTTGTTATAAATTTTATTTTTAAAATTGACAATTTAAAACGATATATCTTGATTAAAATAATACAAGTAGTGTTTATTGAAAGTTTTAATTGTATTCTAGCTTAAACCTACGCTACTACCTTGTTCTCATTTACAACTCATTAGTCTGTCTTGTATCAAAGCTTTCTTCCCGATATGTACGTGTATAAATGTACAAATAGGTACACACATAAAACACTAATGTGCCTTTTCTACTTTATTATACTAAAATCAACAACAAACTTTGCATAGAGGATTCCATAATCAAAACACACTCAGAATAATTTGAAAACCGGCAAAACTGTGAGTGACAGCGGGATCTAAATCCATCATCAAGTCTATCAAAATCGAATAAAGTACAATTTTCCCCCATTACCGCCCTTCGTACCTTCCGTCATTTTACGTATCGCTTCCAGACCTAAAAGAGGGTAGCCGAGGACAAAATAATAAATCCGTATCGAATATAATATGTATGCGTGGCTGGAGAGAATCGCTCTTTTGTCAAATTCTCGAAAACGATAAATTTATTGTTCGGGAAATTAACGGTTCGAAATTTGAAATGTATTTTTGTATACTCGTATTAGAAACTTTGTAAGAAAATGTCTTGCCAAAAATCCGAGCTACATAACTATGTAAGTACTATGTATGTACTATGTATGTACTAAGCGTGCTTATCATAAAGCCACTTATTAAGACTACTTTTTTTTAAATAAAACAATGGTCGTGTACTGAGTGTAGATGTACTCGTATCTATGGTAAACGACAATAGGGATCCTTTCTGGTTTTTTAAGCTGACAAAGAATCGATGATCGGTTCAAACTAAACAAATTCTTGCAGTATACTATTTAACGCAACATAAAAGTTAAGAATAGATATAGAATGAAGTATTGTTCAGGGAGACAGAGGAATTTTATTGGGGACGACTTAGCCAAAATCGGTATTATTCTCAGTAACTGCGTTATGTATATAATAATAATAATATTGTGGAAGATAATGTTGTATATTTCGCAAGCAACGCGATACCGTGAAAACGTCGGTTAGGGTCCACAGCGATCCATCAACAATTAAATGTTGGATGTTGGCGATACATTATCAGCTAACTGCGAATGCTCTTTGATTGATGACGTACTAGTGCTATGAAACTGTAATGCACACGTTTACGGCTGATTACTCCTTTGACGACTGCCAAATCGGAAAATGACTGGTACCGATTGACTAGATAATTACGGGTACCAAGAATGTGCATGTGTGCGTGCGGTGGGGTCGTTGATCTGTGTTGTGAATAGAATTAATTATGTATGATATGAAAATCGGAAAATTATATCTATGTTCATAACTTAATTATAGAGATGTTATCTGATGTTACACGCTGTTAGGTCGGGATGAACTTTTAAACAACACACTCTATTTTAATGAAGCTTTGCATACTGTTTATAATTTAGTTTTACTCTAATGATATGGTTATATACATTGTAACCCCAGAATAAAATTTTAGATCTGCAGATTAGGAAGTAATTAAAATGGCCAACTGACTTCCCCCTAATTGGCAACAATGTCCAGTCTTTTTTTAACTACTTAAAAGAATTAAGGGATGTCTGTTCTGATTAAAAAAAAAACTATTGCTTCTCTCGATAATGAAGAGCTAAATACCTATTACATTAAATGGAATTAACTTATTTAGACATACAACAAATTACATTCCGCCAGATTGGAGCGAAGTTGTAACCTCAAGTTATCCAGAGTTCGAAGCGATTTGATCAGAGCAACGTGAATAGGATGCCGACATCGCTTACCCGATATTGCGTATTACGCTTAGAATATTCCGCAGTAATCATGGCTTCATATTTGAGCTTAATTATTCCAGCCGTTGAATAATTAATTAAACAAAAGGCAGTACGTACTAGGTAGAGATGGCTGTGAGGCTGTGAACGCCATTGTTGTTCGGGATTACAGGGAAAAATCTGCGATGCTTCCGGCTGCGTCTCTGCTCCCTTATTGTTTCCTCCTCATTTCAATTTACGTAGTTCTTTCATGGCGTGACTAATGCATTTATCATTTTTCTGAGGAATTTCTTAAGCGTTATAAATTGTTTATTAAAAGGACTCCTCTAATCTTTGTTTGGATGTCTGTGTCGATATCTTTTTGATTTGATCCCGGGCGACAGATTTGTCGGGGTCGCTGTGGCCCGTGGTTCCCATAGCGATGGGGTGTTACGCTATTTTAGTGCGTCGTCGCTTTGTAATTTATAGCCGTGCTATGCGTGCTTTTAGGGAGATGGTATACTCGTGCGATGTAACGATTTTTGTTAATTTATGACACTGTAACTATGATAAGTGACATATTAACAGATGTACACGAATTTACTTCTGAGTAACTTTGTTCATTATGTTACAGATGGATGTGTTTAGTTTTTCTTTTATTTTTATAGTCGTGTTAGTGATGTTGAGTAAGTGCATCAAAAATAAATAAGTAAATCAATGTAAAATAAGAAAAAACCATGTCCTTATAATCATTTAACACTTTAAGAGTAAACCCTAAATGTGGGAGAATTATATTATAGTATGAGTTTTTAAATAAAAAAAACATCTTTAATATAGGTCAATCTGCGAAAATAATAGCTACGAGTATATTATTATAATCTAAAGTAAAAAATATACGTTACCTTATTTCAAGAATCAATCGTAGGACCAGCAAAGTAGTTGTGAATCTTATGGTGCTTCAACATTTTGGTACGGTAGGATTAAATTGAATCGTTGGCTATATTAGGTAACCTATTTGTTTGCGATCACTTTATTAATTGAATATTTTACGCAAGATAGGTCTTACTGCCTATTAATAAATCCAAACGAGGATAATGTTTCTTGGATAAAGTGAGAACCTATATTCTGCGTACCAAAGTATGTCAAATACAGAGAAGTCTGAAGCTGAATTTCCGTTGCGGCACTTCGAATATTTAACAGCTTAACAGATCCATTATGGGGCAAATCGTTGGACCAATTTGTACTTAAATTATTTGTCAAGAGAGTTCATTCCGATGTTTCCAAATATAGTATCGATGGGTTCAAGAAGAGTTCCCTCAGTTCGTTGTTATTAAAACAATGCGATGCAATGGATACTATAGCTGTAGACACATCCAGTCATTTTTTTACTATCGATGTAAAATACGATCAATAATGAAAGTAGCTATATGTGACGACATTCAAGAATAAATAAATTCTGTAGTTTAAAACCCAAAATTATTCATTCTAATAGAGTAATGTTTTAATACGTAACTCTATAATATCTACTATTTAGTTCAAGATAACATGTTCGTATTTCTAAAATGATATAATATTACATATTGAAAACTTGAGCTAACAGAATCTAAATTTCGATAAATCAGGCGCATGTTCTAACATTATTGCAGAACTTGATATCTTTTATGGGGAAATCAATGTCATGGAAAACGCAATGAGATGTGAACGCTACCAGCTGCCGGGGTTAGTCGGTAATGATATTGTCTGTTGCAAAGTACTTTTGTGATAGTTTGTGTAATGTGTTTGAATACTTTTATCTAATTTGTGATATTAAAAAAAATCTAGGTACGTATCTATATTTTTTTTTAATTTTTCGATAATCTTGTCCTATGAATAACTAGTTATTTACAACTGAATAAGTGACTTTTCCTAAAAAAAACTCATGCAACCGCCAATTAAATAGTAGTATAAGAAAAATACAGAATTACAGTTAAAAAAAAACTAAACTACAATTTAAACTTGACCAGTATTGAGTACGAGCACAGAGTAATGTATTAGTATGTACCTATAACATACTTACCAGTAACTAGTAAGCATAGATTAGTATTGGCATGTTTGTAAACCTAATGTATGTCTCTCCATTCAAATGTTGTCGCATCTATGCGCCTTACTTCTATGGACGCGTCCCTCCGGGAATAGAACAGTAAGTTGAGTATATAAATTAGCTGTCAGGGCGCTAATCGCTCCGACAGGCCGCGATGAAACTTTAGAGTCCATCAGTGGCAGTCTGAAGCGCCTACATGTGTACTAAAATAAACCCTCGATACACATTTATACCACTATCCTTTTAGCAAAACTGAACCGAACATTATTAAATCAATAAGTTTTTCCAATAACGTGGCAAAGGTAACTTGTGTAAAATAATATTTGACAACCTATGCAATAATCTGTATACTCGTATATAAAACTCTTCCGTTATTTAGTGACTGATGGACACCGCACAGCCGAAATTACTGTACGCAGAAAGTTGGCATGAAGATTTTTGGTTGGTATGAAGATTCCTTATGACGTGTAGAGTAGCACTAATAGAGGATTTTTGGAAATTCTTCCCTGAAGGGGGTAAAAAGGGGAAGCTAGTTAGACCATGTCTAACTCAACCCATTGAGGCCCACTACTGAGCACGGGTCTCTCCTCGTAATTGAGGAGGCCTAGAGCATACTCCATCACGCTGCTCCAGTGCGGATTGGTGGAGTAATTAGACATAAGTAGGTAATATACTTAGTTTATTCATCTTTTTTTTCCGAAAAGTTAACATTATGATACGTTGTATAATGCCAAAATTTCTTTTATGCCAGCGTATACCCGATCGAGTCCCCTCGCTCAGATTCACACGCTTTGCAGAAAAATGGCGTCACGCGGACAATAGAGCACAATTACGTTTGGCAACGTAATGAGCACGCCAATGAGATAGCAATAAAATTCGCCTCACAATACGGTCATAATTAGAATTAACTGTCTCATTCCCACCCACATCCGACGCCGACCTCTATTTTGTTTCATTGACGTTATCCAGAATTTACTGGAAATTGTTTCGGCAAATGCCTCGCGAATCGCCAGAGCCGACTTCATAATCTTAATAGTGACTTATTGTCCTTTCATTGGATTAAAACCTCGTTTGTTTGAACTGCGGGCGCACGATGATTGTAAGATTAATGTAAATGCTATTTGCAACCTTGATTAAGTGCTTATTTCTTGTTAAATAATGTCTGTTTTGATTTGTAAAACAAGAATTAATCTTACTTAACAAACCGTAAAAGGTCTTTTATGTTTAAAAATATGAGTCATGTTAGTCGACGTTTCTTTGACAAACGCCCAATGTTTAAGTTATTAATTAACCCCGCATTGGAATTTATACCTTGAAGTTGTAATGCACACTTATTTTGACAGCAACAAAAAATAAAGAGCGCTTATAAGATTTCTCGAGTGTTTTGCTACCAGCTGCAATGAAAGGCACTCTTTGTGTAGGTCCTTAGCGTGCAGTTTTTGTTCAACCAATTATAACGATACAGTTTCCTTAGAAGCGTTTGTTATTGAAATTCACGGATTGCCACTCAGACTGCTCTTCATTTCGAGGATTTAGTGGGAATTAAGAGAGGAATGGGCGAACACTGGCCCATTGTGCGCGGGGTTTCGGAAACAATACGCCATTGTGCATAGGTTCCAGGGTCTTAAATGTGGCGGCTTTCATGCGAAGCCCGGAATGCTCCTAATTTTCTGCTTTTGCTTGCGTCGTTTGTTTAGTTAATGTATGATGCGATGTGGTTAATAAATTTAGCGTGATAGCAGTAACTTAACATGAGAGGTACGGTGTACATTGTTGTGGGATTCGGAGAAATTGCGTGCGTTAAAGATGACAGTATGGTTATTTATTTTATCCCTACTAAAGAAGATGGAATAGAATGGATCTGGCGTCAACCCATTGATGGCCCACTACTGAGCACGGGTCTCTTCTCGTTGAGGAGGCCTAGAGCATATTCCACCACGCTGCTCCAATGCGGATTGGTGGAGGGGTTAGTGGCCAACCCAAGTGTCGGAAATTAAAGCCACCCGAAGGCCTTCCGACATGGCTTATATCTAATGATAACAACCGGGACCGACTGCTTAACGTGCCCTAGAATGGATCACTAGAATGGATCTATTTGACCTAAAAACTGTAGGTACTGTGTAAAACTGCACATATCAGAATCGAATATTTGCACTTTCGTATCAGTAACTCTATACATTTAGTTAGGTATATCACAACATTTACAACATCGCATATATCCACGACGTCACATTTTTAGCTGCATTATAACCAATGAAGTTGTATTTAGACGTCTATAATGGACACTATGCATATTCATAAAAATAATGTGCCTACGAGAAATTTTGCTTCGTCGATATCGCACTAGTAAACAAATACTTAGTCATTGATATCGAATCGTGCCTCTTCGTCTACGTCTCCAACTCACCTTTTGGAATCGATCTCGTCCGTCGTAAACAAACACTCAAATGCAAATGATTGTAATTAGTTGTGCCATAAATATTAAGACGTCGATTTTAACCGCCATAAATAACGTAATGGAATCTCTAAACCTAATTCATAAAGCGTTCGTTGTGAAATCGGAGCTTTGAATTTTAAAAGGGATTTCATTACCACAATCGGTTTTCTCTCGGAACGAAGGTAATGAAATGGATTAGAATATTTCAATATTTGTATACAATTTCTTCTCTTAATAAAATTGTTTAAGTAAATCAAATGGTATATTATTTTGTTAATGTTATTTTTTACAAAATAATTGCTATGGTAGTAATCAGCAATCGATAGGCCATAATAATAGGTAATATCAAGGAAATCACTTACACGATACCGACCAAGATGTCCTTAGAAACAATTTTGTTCCCAACATTCTCTAGCACCGAGTAAAACTATTTCTATTTGAGGCTGACATGTACAACAGCTGATCATATGCGAAAGTAGTGAATACTGAGTACAGATTTAGAAACTTTTACTACAATAAAAATGGCAAATAAAATACATTTCCTTTGAAATGTTTGTGTAGCCGTATAAAGATATATTATACAGATCACGCGCGAGTTGATTGCAGTCGGGGCCTGAGGTAACAGGGGGGAGCACGCCGCCTCGCCGTCTTGAATAGTGTTATTAAAGCTCAAAACAAGGACTTTATATATATGGACTGTGCACGGAAGGAATTTATACGTTCTAAATTGAATTCTTAGTCGTTGCAATAAG
>DWKA01000797.1:0-14583 GCA_018249155.1 Panoquina ocola ocola
AGGGGTCCCAATAGAATGGTTTGGGTTGGGTGTTCCTTGGTTCTGGTCAGCGGGAGTGTTCGACCGCTTTATCTGAGAGACGTTCGGCTTCACGTCGCCGTTTGCGTCGGGTGCCGGCGACATTGGTGCACCGTTGGTTTCTGTGGATATTTGCGACACATAAATATGGAAATTTAAATGATTTTTCTTTAATTTCTTATTCCAATGTAGAATTACGTAAAGTTCTGGGTGGCTAAACTAAATTAGCAAAATAAGTTTTGCCTTTTTAAATTGTATGCAACATGTACAGTTTACTTCCGTGTTAAATATTTGATGTAGTAGACTAATATATAATTGACAACCTAGTCTTGTGTAAGTTAGAAGATTATATTTAATATATATGAAGTGCATAAGTATATTAATGATACCCAAATGATTAAATGATTTAAAAATATATAGCTTTATGTGTGCAATAAAGGTTACATTATGTACCACTAGTTTCGGCCGGCGGCTTCGCCCGCGTGTAATTTGACGGATCCCGCGTGATTAAACCATCCTATGTGCTAATCCAAGTTACTTTCTACGTGTGTGCTAAACTTCATGAAAATCGGTTCGGAAGTTTTTGCGTCAAGGAGTAACAAACAAACATACAAACTTTCGCATCAAACAATATACTTACCAGCACTCCTCTCATTCGTCTTAGCGAACACAGCGGGCTGGTTGAGCGTCCGCAGCGTGGAGTCAGACAGCACCGAGCATATCGCCGCGGCCTTCTTCGCGCAGCTAGTGGCCAGCCGCCGCGACAGGCTCTCGCAGCAGACAAACTCGCACATGTACTGCAGAGCTAGCGGCAGGAATAGTCTGGAAACATGTGTTGTATTAGAGTAATGATATTCTTATTAACACTTTATACTAACAGGACTTTCTATAACTAGCTATAGTCCTTCCTAGCTGTCGTATTTGAAGTTTGCCATAGATGTCCATGTGCAGCAGGGCCACTGTTATTTCGTATGTTATCCATATTAAAAAATGTATGAGATTGTCAACTAGCGGCTAAGCTCAGCTTTGTAAGAGCGCAATTAATTAAAAAACAATAGGCAATATCAAAACTCAAAACTATAAAGAAAACACAACTATGCACACTGAAAGCTTTACCACTCCTAATTATGAATAATCAGCCACATTACTCAAATATTTGTCGTTTTCTCAACAGATTTCGCTATTTTTACTAACAGTAACTCGGCATCGTCATGTGATACAACCTTGAATTTTACCTCGCACTACAGCTAAGAAATTATCACTTCACAAATCATTCATACAATAATTAAATAAAAACGATCCATTGCACTGTGAAACAACAAACAACTTACCTCAAAAGACCATCATCAGCCGCTCGCTTGTCCAGGAGCTCAATGATCCACGTGAGGAAGTCGTGTCTGTCAAGCAGACCCTCGTCTAGAAGGTATCTGGCCAGCCGGCAGCAATAATGCCAGTACTTCAGCGCCTGCCGCCAGTCCGTACTCTCTGTTGAACCGGGCGTCGACGAACCTAATGCTGGGGAGAACGAAAAATAGAAAATAGTAATGCATTTTTATAGTGACACTGAATATGCACCTTGTTAAACTTAAGACAATAGTGTGTGCTTTACATTACAATCATAGTTTTTTTTTAATATCTTTAATTAGATATGACATAGACAGTCTTGAAAATGTATATAAATACATAATTATTATATTATACAGATTGATATACAGCTTGACTCTTATGTCATGATACTTGTATTATAGCTGCCCGCCCTCGCTTCGCTTCGGGAAAAAATAGCATTTACGTAAAAGTATCATAAATTGTACACATAAACCATCCTCTTTAATCACTCTATCTACTTAAAAAAACCTCATCAAAATCCGTTGCGCAGTTTTAAAGATCTAAGCGTACAAAGGGACATGAGAGGACAGAAATAGCAACTTTGTTTTATACTATGTAAAGATAATGGCTTTATGGTCTTGAAGGTATAATAATATTATATTTATCAGAAATAAATATAAATATGTAATGAATGTTTATGTATGTATTAAAATACTACCAGAATTACCAGGAGAATGCATAGAGTTTGGTACAGTGGAGCTATTTGGGGTTGATCCACCCGGAGGGTTGCCAGATGAGCTGTGGCTTGGAGTCCCTTGTCCTGAAAAATACTTATTTTTGAATCATTTATTTATAATATATTCTTTACAATATTTGAAGCTTGAATCACTCCATTAATAATTATATTTAAGATTGACTTCTTGGGCCTTTTTTGTCCGGATTATTAAAATTTATTCAATTAAATTCAGAATAACATCTCAATATGATTATCAATGATTGTGGGATGATGTAAGCAAAAGTTAAAACAAACAATGGTACAGAAAAAAAGATAAATAGATAATAATATCTCTGGCAATGCTGTGGTGTGCAGGCTACTATCATCAAAAGGGGAGGGGGTACAGTTGTGGTACAAACCTATTTTGTTTACATAACATTTTAATACATACCTGACTGGGAGGGTGGTGTTTTATCAGATATATTACCAGGCACAGCACTCTGATGATATTCTGATAACTTTGGTATTTGATCCTTAAGAAACTTGATTAAGGTTGTGGTCCATTCTGTAAACATAATATAGACAAAAGTGTATGATTAATAATAGTTATTTATAATTTCTTATTCTACATATTAAATTAATTTAATATCTCACCAGTAGTAGGGTCTGGTAGTTGTCTTTTCTTTATTTTCGCCTCAGAAACAGCTACAGTATATGCAGAGCTTAATTTGATGAACCAAGCTGCTCTTGGCATTGTCACTTGAAATTCAGTCAATGTTGTGAATATTTCTTCCTTTTTGTTGAAGTTTGGTGCTTTTTTAGCTAACTGGGCTAAAGGCTTACTCCCTATAAAGACGTTAATATTAATAATACATAATTTACATTTAAATCATATTACAGTTGTTATATATAAGAATACCATGGGCTAAAATGTCATATTCCAATTACTAAAAGTGAGTCATGCATCTTATTTGTCACTCACTGTATATGTAATATAATTCATTACCCTTTTTCTTTGAATAGCTAACAAACTAATGAAATCTTCTACCAGATGGTAAGTGTTACAATCAATCAGTGTATGTATTTATCCTCACCCGCTAAATCCTTGAACCAAGCCTCAATTTGAGCTTTAGTACGGGCTGTTGCAGGCCAAAAATTGTCCTTAGGATTCACCTGTTGCCGTTTTCTACCACAGTCAGGCAATGTATTCAACTCTTCTTTCTTAGACAAAATTCCTGAAAAAAACTGGCCAATCTGAAAATTACAAAAGATATGATTAGAAATATTATAGTTTATTAACAACAGTATTATGTAGAATCAATGCTATATACATTTGTGCATGATATCATTTGAAAACAATTTGGCTTGAAGAAAATATTAGCTGTACCAATATCTGTTGCTTAAATAACATCTTACACATAGTAAGGATAAGTAATACATATTATAAACTTAGGTTTTGGTAAGAAGGATAACTTTAATTACCTTGGAAGCAGAATAATTGAAATTTCTTGCAGTTCCAAATTCATCACTGGACTGCGGAGTCGTCGAAAATCCTTGCTTTACATTCGTGGACGTTAATTCATCTTCTTTCTGACGAGGTTCCTGTGGGTATACGTCTGGAGGCCCCAAGCGGGGCCTCTTTAGAGGCCGTTTCTCGTACATAATCCCCATTGTGTCGGGATGAGGAGATTTATCTGCATCCACGAATCAACATAAGAAAAGGTGTCGCTGGCTTTGCTAACTACTGTAACCCAGTCACGTCACTCACAATCACAACACTTTACTCACCTTTCATTTAAATATTGCTTAATTATTACATGATTTCACAAAATGTACAATTATGATTTAATGAAAAACATAAAACTGAAGAGGAATTGAGGATGAAAAATCGCCAAAGCTCAAATAAATATTTATCGGAGTCACTGACGTAAGTGACGTTTTGATTGTATGTGTTGCAATTCTAATATTGCTCTTTGCTAATGGCGTAGGCGGGTAACTGGGCCAACTGGCGCAGACGGCAGACCATAAAATTGTATTTATGTACTAGCAATACTATCACTTCCTACGTCAACGACGTCAATTCACCAGTGTCAATGTTAACTGTCAGGTCTGTCATTCTGTCAAGAGTGTCAAGCAGGCAAGTAAATAGAAATAGGTTAGGTAAGTCATTTTTATCATAATATCATATGTTTTTATCAACTTTATCATATTTAGTAAGTTGTATGTAATTTGCTATCCTTGAGTGTAGGCCATAAGATTTATATTATTTTGTCCCATTACGCTTTTGTTGCTAATCAGAAATTTTAAACCGAATCTCAGCAAATGTATGTAGAACGTCAGAAGAACAGTGTGTTTTTGTTTACAGAAAAATCTCTCATCTATTTTTAAAAATTAACGAAATAAATATTTCGATTATACCCTATAATGCCGCCTAATAGAGCGCCAGAGAAGTCAAGTAAACACGGTGGACCAGGAAAAGCACCTGCTAAAGGTTAGAAACTTGGTAAAAATATATTTCTCAATTTTTTCTTACTGTTTTATTCATTTATTAATTGCATTGCCATATATAAAATTTGATAATATTAGCAACATTTGTGTTTAATCATTTTTTTGAATTTAGAACAAGCAGCACCAGCGAAAGAGAAAAAAGGTGGGACAGCTGTCAAGGTGCGTCACATATTGTGCGAGAAGCAGTCAAAATGTTTGGAAGCCTTGGAGAAACTAAAAGCAGGCAATAAGTTTCCCGATGTAGCTGCTGCTTACAGTGAAGATAAGGCGCGGCAAGGCGGAGACCTCGGGTGGATGACTCGTGGCTCTATGGTTGGTCCATTCCAGGATGCGGCGTTCGCCTTGCCCGTTTCCTCAGTTAACAATCCTGTGTATACAAATCCTCCTGTCAAAACGAAATTTGGCTACCACATTATTATGGTTGAAGGCAAAAAATGAGCGAGATGGTGTTTGAATTTGAATATTTTTGGGCGATTCTTTTGCTGTTTATTATGGAGCGGATCTGCTGCTTGCAAGAGCAATTCGATAAGGACTTTCTTAAACTGCCTGATGCAAATGCTTCAAATGAGTCTTTAACTTCTAATATAGAAGATTTTGCAGGCCAGGAGTAAGTTATCTCAAAGAATTTATTCCACATTGTGCAGTATCAGTCATTGGAATGTTATATTATTATGTTGAATTCTCTTGAAGTAATGTAATGTGAAATTAGACTTTACACACTGTTACTTCAGTCTTAATGTCACCAAAGTTAACTTTAATAGTAAAATAATTTTTGTCAGACTTCAATATTTTGTAAACATCTAAATTTTAACCATATTGTCAATTCCTTCACTCATACAAGATTCATGTTATATTGTTTATTGCTAAGCAATTTCTGTAGATACTTAATTTGTCAATGGATCTATGTGGTTATACAATTTAGTTTTATATCTAGCACTGTAATCCACTGACAAATGTAACATTATTTTTTCCAGTGTAGGACTGAAGTTAAGTTTCCTGCGTCTGTACCGTTTGATGCATATAACTATGCTGCTTACTCTTGTGTACTTCTGCAACATCTGCCTCTGGTTCATAATGATCAAGCGAGTTCCGTCCAAGGGTATTTTCAAATATAAATTCAGACTGAGTTTACCATACATGGCTTCCTAAACAAACAAAAATTTGTTTTAAAATTTATAAAATATCTGTTAAAAATAGCAAAATTAAACTTTTATATTCCTTCTTAAGTGGCTTTTTAATATATTTTGTATATTCTTTTTTTAAACAATGTTATTTCTGAACTTGTTATCTGATGTTCCATGAAATTAAAAATAAAGAAGCTCATACATCAAAGATATTGTCACATTAACCATACCTATCTTAAGATTTCCTGCTCTATCTAAAATTATCAGATAAATGTAGTCCACCTAATGATCACATTTTTTCAGGTAAATCAAGTTAACTTAATACTTATATGCTTTTAACAAATATTATGATGTGTTATAAGTCATTGTAAAGCATTTAAAATAGTAGAAACTGGGTAACTAAACTGAACTCTTATTTCCTTTTTGGTGGAAATAAGTCAAGTAAGTAAGTATAGTAATCTATAGATGAACAGTAAATGATAAAATTATTCTAGGGAATAAAACACAAATTACAATTTATAGCAATCTTTATTGATATTAAATACTTACAAAGTAAAACTATTGGAGGCTGCTGCGACCACTATCAATTATTATTAAATAATACGCTAATAAATAAGTATAATGAACAACGACGGCCTTAGAGGTAGGGAGTTTATTCAGCAGATCTTTCAGGGAACTTTTTACCATCATGATTAAGTATAGATATAAATAAATATTCTTGAACTTGAAATTTGTTACTACAAGACTACAAGGTACTTCTGCGACAGATAGTTGTAGACGGTTGCCGCTCTCCCCATCTAAGGTTCGTACACAATGAGGTATAAATTAAACGTAGGTATAGCTAACAGGGAATTAGTGTTTATATTAGTCCGATTTTTAAGACTACATTTTTGGTTGTCATCTCTGTTTTTATCGCGCTATTTTGTATGCATTGCAGTGTTTTGCGTAAAATTATTAATGCAGAATTGCGCATGATTTTTTAAGCCATTCAATACCGCTTCGGAATGTCCACTGACGTGAAAATCTGATGTCATTAAAATTAAATTCTCAAGTATTTTTTTATAACAGATTTAGGTACTTCCAGTCGTAGGATTTAAACTTGTAAAATATGGTCTTATACTCTCAAATTGGGGTTGGTGTATCGCACGTATTTGAGTAGGGCGTCGTTTTCCTCGCATACGAACGGCTTGCGGTGGTGGCAGGCCACGTCGTGCCAGTGTACACCGTCGTTGTAGAAGTTGTTGAGGATCGCCACGCAATGCTCCGCGGCGCCGCCTTGGTGGAGTTCCTGGAAGAGAAACATACAATATGATAATGAATGAAAATGGTATAGTCCCAACGGCCATCACTAACATGGGCCCCAGTGGTGGCAGTTAGAACAACATTACTGGTGGACGTTGGAACATTTCAAGTAATAAGTATTCGTCTCTACGGCCACCACTAAAGTGCCATCACTAATGCTACTCAATTGCAGCCCACACTTGGATTCCCTGTGGGTGCTGCGAAAAACATACAAAGACTAGTAAACACACCAATCCAGACCGAGAACAGATTCTACCTCGCTCTGAATCGAACCTGGGATTCATTTAGTGACGGTTCAGTATGGTTACAGTGCGCTACAGGTATCGTCTCTAATAAAATCATCATTACCATGAACTGCTGGGCTGGGGTCTCCTCAAGATGCATATTTTTATACTTTTTACTAGTATGTATTTATTATTCATTTAATAAAAGACTTCAAGACAAAGACAAGACGAAATTGATGAGAAAGTAGGCAGGTACTTAATCCTCTCAAAAGTTGATTAAACTTGGACTTCTTTGTAGAAAAAAATATATTAGTAATTAAATTCCACACTTATCGATAAACAGATAGTAAAGAAAGCAGGCACTTAGCCGTTAATTACATTGTAATGCAGACAGCATTTTCTGTTACGACATGTTGACCTCTAAAACTGGACGTATTTGTACCGGCTAGTCGAGTGCTTTACTGTATAACGGGCTTGTTACATAACCGATGAGTGCGAGTAACCGCATTAGGCAAGGCCATGAACCGCTCATCTTGCTGACGACATGCGGATGCGGACACCTGACCGCAGATGATAGATATTACGTTAGTTGTCAGGCGTCAGGCTCCACTTTGGATTTGGCGTCACCCGCGTCACCTGCGCCCGCGACTCGGGGAAAGTGACGCGCAAACAATATGGTGTCGACGCGCACCGAATATCGATGAGCTTTTGTTGTTTGTAGAAAGTAGGCTGGAACCGGGCATGCGGGTACGCCCTTCGGCGAATATTTCGCAGGTCCATAAATATTCAAACCGCTTTCGCTTTCATTGCGTGAGTTCCGCGAGGATGTTTTACGGATGACTCTGACAAATGTTACCTAATAGGTAGGTACTTGATTGCCGTACGGGGAATCCGTTTGGTGTTGTAGGTGTCATAATATGTGACCTGCTATTTCGTCATTTAAATTTTAAGTAGGTAATATTTCCAGTACGTACCACTGTTATTATGTACTACGTTTACGCTTGTATATATTTCTCTATGGTACTACGTAGGTACCTACGTACGTACCTATAACCGTAGCTGTTCAATTAGGTAGATTCAAAGCAGATTAAATATGGGAGGAGTATCTGGTGTCATGTTCTTAAAGTATATATTGACCTTATTCTTAAAGTATATAGTACCCATATGTATATTATAAGCGTGGTTTCAGCTCTGAAACCAGCCTAACATTTGAAGTTCATACGAGTATCCAAGGAGTGTGGACGCCTTATTTAAAAAAATAGCAACGAAGTTTAAGAGCCTATAAATAAAGATTGTTCTCAAAACTGTTTTTCAAGGGTTAAGATTACAAAAAGTAAGTGTACTTACCTACTTACAGTAATGGGTAAGGAACTTGGCAAGGCGTAGAAAGAGGCATCAGATGTGCAGAAATCTTTTTGTTCTGCGCATCTACCTGTCTCTTTCAGATTCTTGCCAAGTTCCTTGTCATTGAATATCCTAGAGTTAAATTTTATAAGAAGGTTTCTTACTCTGTTATCAGGCTGTGGTTTTCCGATGCCACCGCCCTCAGACCAGTCGTTTTGCTGACGGTTGGTGGTAGGTGCAAGTTTCTGCAACTCAGCGGTCCAGAACCATCCATTTATTTCGTTGGGTAGTAAATCCGGACGGTTACAACCCTTGAAGTCGCAGAGGCGGCCCGAGGTCCAGATGTATTTTACCTGAAAATTGTAAAATTGTTTAGTAATGAAGTCCTCAAGGAAAGAATTAATGATCTCTTATAGAGGTTCAAAAACTCTACGAGTATATCGGATGAGATAGTCGGCTTCGACTTAAAATACTATCAGAAGTTAGATATTATGTAAAAATGTTTGTTGTTAAGTCGGCCCCGATTAGTAGCATTCTTTAAGCTAAGTAGGTATATTGGACGATTTGACAACTTCTAAATCCGGTTAGCAACTACTTAATCGATGTCACTTCGATTCTACTTCCACTCTACCCAATCCGCACTGGGGCAATAAGGTAGAGTAACTACATACGTAATCAATACTTCTAAATAAGTATGACATAAGTACCTAGCACAAGCATTACATTAATCGAAGCTATGATGCAAAGATCTACCCAGATTGCATGATTTATTAAACCACTCATAGCTACGTATGGTATTGACCGAATAAGTTCGATATTATCTTACCAACATGCTCGCTGGGATCTCCCGAACAATAGGATTCCCACGTAACGAAACTAACTTTTCCACATTGAAATAATCAGTGAAACTAGAAAAAGGAAAACCTTATTGTTCTTTCACCAGTGAAGTGTAAGTGTAATGCGACTGTGACTATAATTAAACGCTGTCAACATTGCCGCATATTGTACTACCATTGGTCGGTTTCGCCTCTTAACAAGTGCGGCTACCGATTCGTCATACCTGATCGTTTCAAAGAACGCTCTACTTTCTTTTTCTATGTAGTTTTCGTTTCGAAAAACGCAGAGGTTTTCACTCGGTCCCACTGGGTGGCAGTTCTATTTGAAACACGGGTCACGCGTGAACGTATTGTTAATTTACGAGGTTCGGTGTTGACATGCAGGTCAAGGATAGATCTTTGTTAGAGTGAAGATCTTTACCTCATGTCACTCCTTATTTATCGACGGACGACCAAGAAACGATTTGCGTGCAATCTTGCGCAATTTTGTACGCATTGTTTCGCACGTTATGCGAGAGGAAATTGTTAGATATGCTGTCGGAATGACAAAATTACGTGATAAATCTACGATGCGATTGTTGAATGTACGGCAAAAATAAAAATACATAGATATTCATAGTACGGTCCCTAAACGAATTTTTAGACGGAGTTCGTCAAGTCTAACACAAGCTTGAAGCTACGTCACTGGCAGTTATGTACCTACCTACCTAAATAATTATAGTAGGTACATTTTTCGTTATTAATTCTTACCTTGTCCTGGACAATGCGAGTCTTAACCCACTCGTTCTCATCGCTGGTCTCCAAGGACACGAGGTCCATGCATCTCTGTCGGCAGTAGTTCCTCGCGCTAAGCCAGTCCTCTTCCACCCCTCTGAGAGCAGGGTCCCGCCAGGAGAAGAAATATCCCTTGTCTGGAAAGGAAATGTAAAATTATTTTCGCATCATGTTTGTTCAAGGTGACAGAATTATATTTTTGTACAAAAAGTTCCGGATTTTACAGACAGAATAGTAGGTAGGTACCATTCAGTAATAGATAAGTGTGCGTTTATTAAAAAAAAATGAATAGCGAAGTGATAATCACTATGGAATGGGAATTCTCATCTATTCGTTAAGTAACGTTTAAACCTTAAACTATATTTTTTATTTTATCTGTGATGGTGATTGTAAAACATTTAACGTGACTGTGATATACCCAGATATACCTAACGATTTATTTGAATATCGATTGTTTATCGATTTATCGATTGTATTAAAGTCGGTTTATGAAAAAAATTTAATTATTAAAAAAGTCGAGATTCACAGAGAAGCTCCCAAATTAAAACTATTAAACTATTAAAACTCCAATGCTCTGCAAACAGATATATTTGGACTATTTTTTAAAAACAAAAAATTACGCTAACGAAAGTTAGAATTTAGCATACTGTTTCCCTAGCAGAACAGACTAATAAATCTAGTAGGTACAACTAGGAAATAAACTAAAAATTTTAGCAGCTTCCCTACCTACAAAAAATTAAGAACACGTTACCATTTAACACTAATCAAATTAACTACGAGGAAATTTACAACTAAAATGTAATTTATCATTAAAGACTAATTAATACATTATTAATAGGTATCTGCTTATCGTTATGTAAAGTAAACAAATTATGTTAACTTAACTCTATGAGTAAGCAATAGGCACAGTGCATGTTTGTATAAACAAAACAAACACTTCACACAGCAAACAACAAGCAGTGGAGTTATTTGCTGATTTTCTAATTGTATAAAAAGGCTTAGGTACCTACATTACGAGTGTTATTGTCGACATACTATTGGCCTATGACACAATCTTAGACAGGATTAGTGAGGAAATTTAAAGCTTCACTAGGCTCTGGAATTGATCCAGATTAGCCAACTAATGGACGAACCTGTGGGATGTTATACCACACAGTCTAGTTAGATAGTAGGTACACACGGAAAAAGAATTAAATACCACACTCTAGTTATTACTTTTGCAGAGTGCACTTAACTGAGACCATTATTCCGTCCACAGGTGTATGACATATTGGTTATCGACTGCTATTATAACGACCGCAGGTACTGGTGGAAACGCGGAAGCGCTCAATGTTGTTATCCATACATCAACGAGTTGTGTGGCGCAATGGTGAGAATACGGATCGTCATTCAAAGAGTCCAGGGTCCGATTCCTAGCAAAGCAGTGATTAATTTTATGAGTTGAAAATTCTGTTCCCGCTCTGAGTTGGTGTTTGTGTTCCTGACTTTGTGTGTTTTCCATGTCACCTATATAATTATAATAATTACCTACTTACTTAACTAAGTAAGGACGTAGTTAGATACCTAAGTACCTAATATCCAAACATCATTACGAGCATTTCTGTTTCAATGCAGGGACAAGATATTTTGTTGTATCATTATCCCCTTTATAGAACAAATAAGGTTGCCTGACCTGTTAGTTTCGGCGTAAATTTAACATGGAAAAATACTTTCTAAAATGTCGCAAGGAATGAAAAAGTGTCGCTCATAGTCCATTGCGGATAAGAGTGCGGTTAGATACCGATAAATACCACCTATTACTGAGTTACATATCACCTTTCAAACGGTAGTTTGACATTATTAAGTAACTATTACCGAGACACAAGACAATAAGATCGTTTTACAGAAAGTGCCAAAAAGAGTTAATAAACGTGTTATTAGATATCGTGTTATTGTTCCATGAGAACTGTTGAAGACGGCAGTATTCGAATACTTTTCTTGTGTAGAAAAAGTCATTTCCTATTGTTCAGTCGGTATCCACAACTTCGCATCATAGGCGGTATGTGTAAGCTAATAAAAATAAAGAAATCCAGTTCAATCTTTACAACGCTTTTAAATAATAATATTTCTTCTTGGGATATCACAGATGTCAGTTATTCTTATTCGATGTGGGATATAACTGTAACAACTGCTTAATATTTAATTTTACCGTCGATAATAGAAAAAACATTTGTAGTGCTTTTAAAGAATACGTAATTAGATTAGTTGTCATCCGAATTTTGGTTTTAAAAATATGTTTCTGTGGTTACGAGTAGGTAATATGACGTCATCATACTTTTTTTAAATAAAAACGATGGAAACGACAAATACTTCCAATGATTATTTTTATTACACTTTTCCAATTTTTCTTAACAGTGTTAATAAAGTTTAAGCATTGATTAAATAAAAAAAAAGTTCTTGGCCAAATGGAATCCGCCCGAACAGGGACTTGAACCCTGGACCCTTGGATTAAAAGTCCAATGCTCTACCGACTGAGCTATCCGGGCTACGGCAGCGTGGTTCAAATTATTGCACAATATGTGAAAAAACGTTTCGTGAATATAGAAATACAATATGAGATAATATGTATTGTAAATATGAAATATTGTATTTCTTCAAGGTAATTATGCCACTTCAAGTTTTGATATCATTGTCATATTATATACAATTTTATTGATATAACAGTTAATTCAATTCAATAATGTTTAGCTTGTCTATTTTTAATTACATTAAAAGTATTTTATTTATACCTTTCGACGCAGATTCCTTGAAACGTTATTTGAGAGAAATACGCCATTTATTTTTCCTACAATTAGGTGTATTCTTATGTCTTATTCTTACAACCATAACGATAGATACATACTCAGTAGGTAATGCTAACAACGGACAAGAGAAATAAGATAAAATTGAAACTGACACAAATATCAACTATAATTTTTAATTTTCTAAGTTGAATTTTGAGTGTAAAAAAGCTTGATATTGTCGATATTGTCATAAAATAATTTTGGTTGCAATTAAAACAAACTGCATTGAGTTAAAAGTATACTTAATGCTTAATTATGAAGTTTGTTTCTTTTCCTAGGCTGTAGTAGAGTATCGTACACTTTTATCACAAAAATAATGGTGAAAGGACTCTATGATCTACCTACAAAGTTACTTTTATGTCTGTTATCAGGAGAATTTAAGAAATTCCCGTTACAAAACTGGTTAACTTATCAGACATCCGGGAAAGGATTGAGATAACTTTGGCCGCGTATCTTACTACTTTACAAACGTTTTTATGTTAAGTATTATAACCAGGATGTTCGGCCTGATGCCTTGCCGCTTGTCCGTAAAATAAGAAACGAGTTTCTGACATCATTGTTGTTCTTCAAAACCCTTTACAGATGACTAAACCTGGCTCTCACTGATTTCTCCGTTTGAAACGTAAATAAAGAAATGCATCTACTTGTTCGTGATACTACAGTTGGTATTTAACAAAAATGTGTCTTTGTTCAAATTGACGATACATAATAGGTATAAAAAGAATAAACATTGAAGAGCAGACGCTAAAAAATACATTACGTACAGATCGCGCGCGAGTTGATTGCAGTTGGGGCCTGAAGTAAAGGGGGGCGGGGAGCATAAATAATTTTGAGCTTTAATAACACTATAATAATATTAAAGACGGCGGGGCGACGTGCGGGGAGCACCCTTTACCTCAGGCCCCGACTGCAATTAACTCGCGCACGATCTGTATGTATTATAGTAGGTACCTAAGTTGTCGATTTTGTAATAATTCACTTAATAGTAGATGTGTAGTTTTTGCATTCTTACCGGTATTATACCTACCCAATGATGTAATACAGCAAATAAGTATATTTTTTTATCTAAATGTCTGAGCTGACTTGTTTAATCGCAAGTTCATAACAACATTAAAATAATTTTCCTATTCAAATCTTGACCATTTCGAAGCCAATAAAATATAACAGTTATAAGAATTCTAAATTAATTTATAAATATACCAATCTATTCGAATAGTGTGTCGAATGAATTATACTCGAGTAACAGCCCGCAAATATTGTGTCCACTATAATGTTGTTGCGTTATCATACAACCATTCATCCCCTAATAAATTACGAAATTAACGAATCATTTAAACTGTCTTGTTCCTATTCTTAATTTCCTGCTGCGTCTTGAATTTTAATTAAAAATGTTGTTTTTCTAACCTTTCCAACCGCAGAAGATTATTATTGCGAATTAAGCTAAGTATTTATAGAATATTAATGTACCTAAATATATCATATCAATTCATAGAGCTTAACTTTGTATCTGGGTGCACGGCAGTGCCCCCGCAAGTCGAGCGCGAAGCAACACTGCCGTACCATCCTTTTCTGGAACCATTTCGCCGCATA
>DWKA01000798.1:0-14582 GCA_018249155.1 Panoquina ocola ocola
AGAGTTCTCCATAATATTCTCAAAGGTGTTGTGAAGTCTGCCAATCCGCACTTGGCCAGCGTGGTGGACTATGGCCTGTGCTGTGCCCCTCACATTGTGAGAGGAGACCCGAGCCCAGTAGTGGGATGATTGTGGGTTGTAATGATGATGATGATATCAACATTAACGTAACATATAACTTTAACATAATAGGGATATAATATGGTTAAGAAAAAGAAGAAATTGCCTTCGTACAGCATATTATGGATAAGTAGTTGGGGGTTTGTTATCGTAATCTCTTCCCTTCCCTTATTTTTAAGTATGGGCAATGTTCGGGACAATGACTGTACAGGGTGAACAAAGTTTTGACATGATTAAAACTTTGCCGCGATAGTTATCGCCTCGTTTGGGAATTGACCCCCGAGCCACACATTCATTTACCCTGTCCAATCCTATTGGACATTTGATAAAAGGGACTTAATTAAAACTTTGTATTACTGTTGACTAGATGACAAAATGTATTTTGTACTGAATTTTGTCAGTCCAAAAGTACCTACCTACCTATTGGATTTGTTAAATGAAATTAATATAAATTTTACCTAAATACCTCAACATCCGCCATGGATAATAAGGGCTCATTATGAACTTACATCACCTTTTGATGTGTAAATATCATTTAGTAACATCGGCTTTGCGTTGAAAAAATAGTCAAACGAAAAAGGTGAATTCCTCTTTCTATTAGAATATCAATATTAAATATTATAAAGCTGGAATCATTACTTCCAAAGACCCAAAATAGAGACAAATATACTTCTATTGTAAGGTTGAATAAAAGATACAAAAGTCGATTTCGTCGCACAATACGTTGTTATAAAATTAATGACTGAAGTTCGCCTCGAATATCCTTCGACACTTCGTAAACTTCTCAAGTGATAAAACTTCAAATTGTCTTCTACATAATCGTGTTAAGCTAGTTCCACACGTGTGGAGGTTGTTGTCGACATCGAACACTGTAAATATACTTTGCGCGATCGAAGTTTGATTCGATATCCGAGCGAGCGGTGAGGTAGCCATCGCACGTTGCCAAAGCAAACTCGCGCGACGTGAGGTACATACTCTCCAAGATCTTGCTAACTCGCCGTGGGACATATTGCTCACGTATTTTTACCGACTGATTTTGTTATCTACCAGTCGTGTTTAATTTTTTGGCAGCTAACACATGTTCACTGCCAAAGTTTAATTTAATGGCGAGGATGATCGTATGTGCCCGTTTTTGTAACATTTTATCTTTTATTTAAGGGTACTAGCAGAACATTTCATTTTCCATCTTTGGGCCTGTATATTAAGCAATGGTAGGGGAAGGATCCTAGATATTCTACCTCTATTGTTGAGAAATGAATACTCAATTCTACTCTGCCCTGCACTGCTGAGGACAGATGATCGCATCTTGTATAAACCACAACCCAAAACACCCTTCAAGTTGAAACAGAATTTCTATGAGGCAACTATTTCACGGCAGACATAGGTGGGCACGTCTATGGCATCCATTACAAAGGGAATTGTAGCTTGGAGTTGTGAGCGTATAATGCGCTTATTAACTTTCTACCAATCTGTACAATTTATAACTAAGATAGACCTTGTGATTTACAGGTAAGCGCGTTTAAAACCATTTGCTTTTACTCACTGATTACTTTTTATGTAATTAAAACTACGTTACATTTAGCGTCCTTGGCATCCAGATTAATGGCTTTGTTGAAGTTTTTCTTTTAGATCGTAATCTATTTTCCTGTTTCTACTGGATTTATTTATTTCGACATTAAAACCATCAAGTCCAAGAGTAAAGATACCATTATCGAAATAGGTGGTAGATAGTAGGGCAACTCATACACAAACTTTGTGGTTTAATTTTGCGAATGAGGCAGTTTCTGCTCCTTTGAATGGTAAAATTTGTTTGGAAATGGATCCTAATTTTAGTCACCACGATATTTAGTCTCTATTTAACAGCTCGTATAATTTAATAATTGAAAAAGAAGGAAATTGAAATAAGCGGAATATGATATCTTAATTTGGAAGACACGAATTAATAAAGAAATTTACAAACGTTAGAAACTACTCTTCCTTGGAAATCGAGTAAAAAAACTAAACAGAATTACTAAATCTACACGAACATAATGAACAAAAACAAAATCTAGTATTCTTTGTAGATACGCCATTAGCACTTGGCTCGTTAACCAAAGTGATCCCGTTTAACCTTTTAAATAATAAAATTAAATACTGTGCAATTCTTGTATCACGCAGGCAATATGTGCTAATTAGCTTCTAGATTTAATTAACTGGACTGAAAAAAACAACTCGGATTAAATATTGTCCATTATATTTGCAGAATATTTATATTTAGTCTAATATAAAGATGTTGTAAGCTAACTTTTCGTATTCTAAACAAAAATAAAAAAACATAAACATTAAAACAAATAATTAGTTCTTCATCATTTTTTTCAAGCAATAGTCATTTACGATGAATCGAATATTACGGTTGCTTTCAATTACTCAGTGGGTTCAACATATCAAGGGAACTTTGCACAAAGCTTTGATACTTTATACCATCAAAAGCTGTTTGATGCGATATGAACTACGCCAGCCGTTATGCCTGCGGCAGTTAGGTCAATTGAGGTGGTCATTAAAGGATAGCGTTTGGCATCATTCCAATCAAATCTATCATCGGACGCTTCGTTAAACACCTAACACTTGGCTTTAAATTGGCGCTACAGCTTTAAATGTTCAATTCCGCTTTTTGAAATAGGCACATAACTTTAATGCGTTAACAAATTGCCTGATATCACGTTGATCGTAAACAATTACTGTGCAATACCGTTCAATTTTTTAGATAAACATAGAAAAAAAGGACTTAAAAAGGGTACGTGAAGGTACGCCATTGCTTATAAGCGCTACAATCATGGTTCTGTTATTAAGAAAAGATTGTAATTATAGCGAAAAACGTGGGCTACGCGGTATAGGGGATACCTATCGTAAGAGGCGATTAAAAGGGAGCCTTTGGTGCCACGGCAGCTACAGTGGTATGTGTGGCTTCGTAAATGGCAAATGGGGTAAATCATTGTGGGAGTTTTAGACCCAACATGATTTCTATTTTTGATTAAGTTTAAAAAGATAACAACAACATTTAACATTACAACGGCTCTAAATTCGGCGCTCGGCGCTATTTTAAGCTTAGCTTTTTTCTTTGATCACTACGAGTTCTGTGCAAATATCATTAAAACACTAACAAATTATTTAATTTTACTAAAAAACAGTAAGATTTTTCCTAGATCTCATTACAAATAATTAGTTAGATACTGTTATTTCTTTTGGCTGACTGGACAAAGGTCGGTCCCTAAACATAAGTGGCCAATTTCTGCACGTTACTAAATGGTTAACTCAATTATCGGAAGAAAAAGGCCTTCTAAGTTTGGAATTCCTAACGAATCTACTAATTTAATAATTACACAAGGATCCAATTGCTACAAGTGTTCTTAAAAGCAAAATGCTCATGATTTAATAACAGCGATCCGATAAGCGTATTGCTACAACGCCTCCAATCCATATCGTAATAGCTGTAAGTTATGATCAGAAAATATGCAAACGTGCAGCAGATGGTTAAGTATCGCAGTGTTCATCACATTCCTATGTAAATTAAATCAATGTCTATATAAAGGGCGATGGCGAACTCCTGATTGCATGTTCTACACGCAATTCGGCAATAAACTTGCAACTACGGAACTAAAATTTCAACGCAACTTTATTTTTATCGAAGGAAGTCGTTAGACGCTATCTGAACCACCTCGCACGTATTAACATACATAATTATAGGTAGTTTAACAATTGGAGCTTTGCCAACTCGATCCAACTTGTACTACTATTACAGTTTTTAGGTTTCAGCGGTACGGAAAACAATTTCGCTGTATTTCGTTGTCACTAGTCTAACTCTATCTTTGCGTTATGAATGATACGGATCGTTTTGACCTGTCGGCCCGTAAATAGCACGACTGATGTCGTGCTTATCGCGCCCTATTTGTTTTATTTTTTGCTTCGACTTCATTTTACATTTTCATGCGCATTTTTTGCTGTGGTTAACTATTTTAATTTGATATCTTTATAATTTAATTTTGTTCTAGAAAAAAGGGTGTTACAGTTTTCATCAGCATGACAGTCAGAGTAGATCCAATGCTGAATATATATGCTTGACAAGCACAAATTAAGTGAAGAGATGAATATATTTATTTGGCAATCATTGTACTTGAGATTTTATTCGATAATGGTTTCAAGATACTTGATTTAAGTTTAAGGAATAGAAAACAACATATTCGCTTAGGAAGTAAATGAGTGAAATGTAGGTGAGGTGAGGTTCAATAATTTCTAGACAAAAAAAAGTTGTTCGTGAAGTTTAAAAATATGTTTGATGTTTTTGTATTTCCGAAAGGTACTTACAATATGTGGTGAGATAATTTCGTCATAGGTAGACTACCCGTATTTTGTAACAAATAGGGTTCTAGAGAATGAAACAATGAGACTGTGTATTTCCCTTTACTGTCAAGTACAAGGGCAGTGTAACTGACACTTCGATTTAGTACCTACCGACCCTTGGTTTGATAAAAGTCCTTTCAATGGTCCACCGCGTATTTAAGTATAAGGACTGAGTTCTGGTTTTGTTTATTTCAAATTCCACCGGATGTCTGGATGGACTTAACGTAAAAGGTTGCCTTTGTAAAATAAATTACAAGATTTATAGGATTCTTTTAAGGTATTAAATACCGTATCGCATACCCTCTTCAATGAGACAAATTCTTTGTTTGATGTTTTTGATCTCGAGTCCGTATTTTGTACGCCGTTTTGTTATACTAAATGAATAAAGTCCGTTTATGAAAACCAATATTGGAAAATATAATATGTATAAAATGTATGATGTATATGTAAAGAGAAAATTTTTGATATTTTTTTAAGAAATTTGACGTAGGAGACTTAAGATTCAGTACATCATTTTACATGGAGAAGAAATACATATAAAAATAGTCTAAATATTAAAGCTTGTAAAAATGATGGTTTATAAAAATCATCGTGATAGCGACAGCAACTACAAAAATACGAATAAATATTGAGTACAGTAGAATACGTATAAAAGCGATAGCGTAGAATGACTGCAAAAGCCTTCTTCAGATTAAAACAATACAACAGAATTTTAATAGTGTAGGCAAACAATGAATATTTCGGTACAAGGATTCAAGCACGCTTGGTTCGATTTTACAGCATAAAAATATACTGTAAAGGCACAGTGGAAAAGTAAATTCAGCAATTCATGGGTGAAAATAAAGCCTATGGCGGTAAATGAAGACGTTGTCGAGGTGACATTTTTCGGGCGTTGAAACAAAATGACCGTTTGGCGGCGGTCCTCGGCGGTGTATGGTATTGCGGTTGCCTAGTTTAGTCCCAATAGACTATGTGTTAGGATTTTTATTACGGCCTTTGGGTGGTGACATTTGGTTAACTTTACCTATATATTTTCTGTATTATTTGATAGAAATGTTAGCATTATTACATGTTTATTCAAAGCTACAAATGTAATTACAATTGATGTTTTCGGTATTTTTACTAAATATTTGAGACTTGAAAAAAATTGTGAAACTTGGCAAATGTTAAACATCTATACTCGTAGGTGCGACTTAGCAGATAATTCAACTCGTGTATCGAGATGGAAAAAACTATATGACCCATTGAGTATTACAAATAAATACCTTTATCGACATTCTGTTTTATCATTACCAACTCTATCGATACTTCTGTTGAATTAGTACTGTAGAGGCTGTTAAATACAATTTAATTAAAATGCCGAATAGTGTCTAATACATATAATTATTCATAACTTCCTTTTGGGCTGTCATATAAAGCAAAATTATATAGTTTAATAATACCTCATTCAACACCAGCAATTTGTAGATCAGAAGGAAAGTCTTAACTCTCAGCTCGGTAAAGAGTCGATCAACGCCATGCCTCTTTTAGCCCAGCGGAGTTGACGCTAACGAATCCTTTGTATCTCATATCCTGTTGTATTCGAAGTCCGACACAACTACAGTCGGACAAATTCCGATTATATTTTCAATCGGATTTTTTTTTCGTTATTGCTAGGCCTTTCATGGTATTTTTTGTTAAGGTATTATTTTAATCGACCTTAAATCTTTATGTTGAATTTTAAATGCTTTTTGCTTGATAAATCTTTGTACTGTGTATCAGCCTGCCTCGTATTCGCATCGCTTACTAGCAAACTATGGATCAAACTTCCTATATCGGTGATTCCGCTATGCTACGACATAAGATCCTTCAAGAAAGGTTCATCATTTTCTTCTTGGTAGGTAAATTCTTCTTGACCCGCAATGCCTTGGCGTTAATCAGGTCTATATGCAGTTGTGATCACCAACCATCAGATGAGCCATCTGATCGTTTATTTGCTCATAGCATAAAAACCGACAGCTTCTTATTTATAATACGTATTATGTATAAATTAACGTCAAGGAACTTAATGTAATTTTGATTCCATCGTTTATAAATTACACCTTAAATTAGGTATATCAAAGTAACTTTCATCCGTTTCTTACTCATCGAGTCCTATTCAATTAAAGTTATCGATCTTCGAAGGCGAACTTAAATTGCTAAACGCTGGCTACGTGACAAAATGCTTTATTTCAGTTATACGTAGGTGCCGAGTGTGGTGTGGCTAGGTTTGCGATACACGTTCTATTTGCTCCTCGTCCTGTTAGGTTTCCAATACATTTGACGCGTACCGGATCGGCGACTACCTACGTGCCTGCGTTAGTAATGTATACTGTTATTTTACTCTTCTATATTTTAGTAGGTAGTGAGCTGAGCAATTAAATATTTGAGAAATTGACATATCTACAATATATTCTTCGTATTTATCCTGGTTTAAGCTATACCAAGTTTAATATTATGTTATGTTTAGATTTGTTAAAAGTTAAATAATAATATGTATTAACTTAGAGAGGTTTAAGAAAGCTTGTTCAGTAAAAGTAAGCTTGTAGTACGAAATCATTCATTCATTCTAAAAGATTTTTGTACGAGAATTCGATATTCCAGCGATAGTTCATTGGCTCTCAATCTTAACGTGTTCATAGAACGGACTGACTGATGACTCTTTGTACACGTTTTCGTAAACAGAGCCGACGTCACTACGAATATGGGAACTAAACTAAACATTCCGTTTAATCCCCGTCACACGAGATATATCGCACGGAAACATAGTATGCAAGCCGTGTTCTATTTATTTCACATGCACGTTTCTAATTCATCAACCACATACCGACAGATGCCTTTATTGGCGAACAAATCATAGTTTATATGTCTATTGTGGAACTGATGTTTATTTTGGAACTATCGTCTTTGGTGGGAATTTCAGAGAGAAATAAAGAGATTTCATGCCTATTAAATATATTACTTTAGAAAAAGATTTTTTTCATAATTATCTTGTAAGAGCTTATTAAGAATTACAAAAATAAATAAAAATGTCAGTCTTCACTTTGTTATTATTTGTACGCAGGCGGACTGTGTATATTTGCGTAGGTTATTCCTGATATACAAGTGTAAGTATAGCTACTTCAATTTGAATAGAAAGAGATCTATGAGTGATGTTAAGCAGCCCAGAAACTTTCAACAAGCTTCGTTGAATTATACCTGACCTTCAGAGACCGACCGCTTTAGTGCTTGATGCACGGAAATGGTTGTAACAAATTGCTTTTGCGGTAACCAATCCAGAGGCTGGCAGTACTTGATGCCAGAGAGTTTGGCGTTATTGGTTTATACAACGCCGATGTTATTGAGTTATGATTCAATTTGCCATCCCTCCTTAGGCTATCTTTATCTTGTTTAATAATGTTAAAGTATTAGTTAGTAGTTAGTATTAGTAAGTACATATTATTTAGTTTAAAGATGCTAAGCTATTACCAAAATGTGATAAAATCTTGAACCTTAACGAGTCGATTAACGCTTAAAACGCTTATGCATTTATAACATTGAACTAGGGTTTTATGTATTGCCGGAAGCAAGGACAACACAAGTAACATATCACTAACACTCATTTCATCATTACAACCCATAATTGTCCCACTGCTGGGCTTGCGTCTTCTCTCACAATGTGAGGGGTACAGGCTGTAGTCCACCACGCTGGTCAAGTGCGGATTAGTAGACTCATTTCTGTTACATGAATGTCTACCCTTACCAGAAATCGAAACTGGGACCTCACGCTTCATAAGCAGGGTTACTAACAATTAAGCTACGGTCATCAAAATAAAATGAATTTAATATAAGTACCTATTTCTGTTTCCATTTATTGAAACAGAACTTTGCTTCAATATTTTCCGCAGAATTTCTAATTACCAGCAGCGTCACGGTTAATATTCTAGAACCTTAATGACCGCTTGTGGACCACAATATAGAACGAATTGCAGTCTCGTATTTTACTGCAGTACCTATCTTCTAAGGTTCGTAGACTACATAATATTGCTTCAAACGTTGCATTACGACGTAAGTTTACTCCGAAGTTGAAAGTTTAATAAAAAAGCGTCTATGAAAGAAGTTTAATATATTTCATTCGAGTTTTAGGCTCTGTATGTCGCAATATATCTGAACATTGTTATGTGAACTATCGACAACATTCTGCATAACTTCTGCCTCTCTGTATGTTACGTGAACGAGGTATGCAAGGCGTGTTCTATTTGCTACAGAAACTACTATTTCTAAAGCACCTAACATTTTCTTATATGTTCCCAGAACTCTCTGTGTAGGCGTAAAATTATATATAGCTCAAGTGTCAGGCTCTTTATGCTCATAATATATTTCAATTCTAATATTAGCCGAAACGAGTCCCTATAAAAATTCTGAATATTAATTTATTTCACAATTATGTTCACTATTCGAAGTGAGATTCATTCTGGTTCCAAGATTTCAAGACTAATATTGCAAGTATATTTCCATTTGCTTACGATGTATTTTAAATTTTTATTATACAAATATACTTATGTTTGAGCTAAAAATATATTAATTTAAAATTATAATGTATTTTTAAAAACAGATATGAAAACATATTATGTAAAACAGTAATTCTCATGATGATGACCTGGATAAAAGTTTTGCAGAATTGTCAAACAAGTATTGTATCAAATATATGTAGTACAAGCAAGGGTTTATAACCGTCTATCTTGCAATTAACTGCCCCGATGTCCTAACTGTCGTAGTAACGCTGGATTGCGGTCACCGTTGATGTACTAATTGCTGTAAATCTCCATTTATCACCATAATATATCTCATAGTATTCAAGTAGGTAAATAATATGTTTGATTAATTGTAGATTAAAGCGAATAAGCGATGTATAAAATGAAGTACTATTATAAACTCGTTATCAGTAATGACTGTGCTATACTACTGTTATAATAATATGACTTATATGAGGTATAAATGTTTATTAGTAAGGCTAGGAACTACTTCGTAATTACTTCAATTATATTAGCTACTTAACCGTTGTGTTCACTATGATCATACAGTTGATAGTGAAAGGTATTCCTTATAAAAGTGTTCATCCTTATACTTAGGACTTATGAAACATACTGTAACTATTTATTGAACTTTGAAAATATATAAAATGACTTCCTGAGTAACAAGCTCGGGTTTTTTTGTTCCTTACGTTAACAAAGTGATTCGCTACGTATAAGCCTGAAAAAGTATATTTGCCCATTTTAGGTTCGGATAACTCATTCCATTCGTGTACTGCATGCTTCATTCAAATTGAAAATCAATGAACCCTGGAATTCAATATAATATGAAAAGCTATTGTAAGTTCTAATACAACCGCCATAGGCAAATAACTTCGACCGAAGCCGCTACATTTTTATAGTTACTCACCAAAAATTCTTCTTTCATGTTGATATGTCGATATTCAAACAATTTCCGTTGTTTTGATTCAGTTATGAAGCAATTTTCTTTTGCAAAAATGGCTTAGAGACAATTCATTCAGGTATAGAGAGATATTTGTTTTTCATTAATGGATACCTTCCTTTAACGACATTTTTTGATGTCATAATATAATTTCATTTGGATTACTTTATTCAGAAATTATATCAAGTAAATGTTTTGTACTTGAAGATAACATTATCTACTATACGCACGTGTATACTTAAATCTTTTGTTGATTTTACCTAAACGTGCATAATTACAAAATTAATATTAACCTCAGTTTAATATAAAATTCCCCAAACACACGTTTCAAAGCATAAATTCTGACGTTCACTTGCGGCGTACTTGATCAGTCTTGGAACATTCACGTAAGCCTTCACAATTTCCGTACACAAACTGTTAGAGGAATTGAAAAGTTTTGCATTGAAAACTTTTCTCATATAACACGAGATATTATATTGCGGTTCCACTCCGCTCGAGTTGGAACCTGTGTTGACGATCAATCGTGATTAATCTGTAACTTGCCTCACTTGATTATATGGGCGTTATTGCTTCAAGCTGTTGTGAATTTTGGCCGAGTAACTTTGGCAACATTATTGAATATTGGGTTTGTTTGCCCGGAAAGGTATATTTATTAACTTCATATAAATTCAAGTAGTTTTATGAGTTTGTTCTGTATTTGTTTTCTTTAAGGCTTCGAGTGGTGACTGTAAGTTAATAGTAGGTAGAGGACCTATGGAATGTAACCTAGAGGAGATTCTTTGGACTTGTTTACGTTTTGACTACAGCACCCTTAGATTTTAGTTTAGTTATTAGTCATGTCCGTATTGTCCGTCCGTGCAGAGACATCATCTTTTTTAAAAAAAAAATATCATGAGTTCACGCTTATGTTTTAAACATAAAGTTTCATAATTTATTTTATAATAAACTCAAATGTCAAAGTGCCCAAATGTAAAAATGATCTTCAAATATTTCAACTTTAAGAACGTTGTGGCAAATTCGTAGCTAAACGAATTTATTCACGAAATATTCCATTGTTGATACACGCTAAAGTTAGCGTGCAGGTTTCGAACTTGTTCACACAAAAATTCCATATGTATTATTAAATTTTACACGTTGAAATCACCGTTGGTTACATATATTCAGCTTCTCAGAAGATGTGAAGGTTACCTTGCCTTCTTTTACGGTGACAGCTCCTACGTCTAGTGAGTGACGGGCGTGACGTAGAAGATCCATCCACCATCCAACTAGGCTATCTTGTAAACTGTGTAGTAAAATACGACGTAGGTATACAAAGCGATCGCATCGTGTCGTATTTTACGATTCTTACTAAATATGCTATTGTATCTGTAAATATTAGTAATTTTGTATATTTATTTTTTATTTATTTCTTATTCCGTAATTCCTTGGTAATTCAAACATAAAATTATTTTTTAAATAATACAACATTGACGGGGTAAAATATCGAATAGAAGTTTTATTTATTATCAAATTCTATTTATTTTTTTAAGTATAATTTACAAAAAATAAAACTAGCAGTGGAATATGAAGTAAAAAAACACGTACATACGTATTAGTGTGTACTTTACCTCGCATGACATGTATCAAAACCCTTCATACTACATAGTTTCAAATTCGTTAGTATGGCCGGTCCCTGCTCAAGACCATGTTACTTGACAAAAATATTTTCTTTCTAAAGTTACAATCCAGGGTCCAGCAAAAGCCCACTTGATGTTAAGTGCCAACCGCTCATGTACCGGGAGCACTATGGAAGCGTTGTCAACTTAAAAGAAACGGTAAATCAGCTTTTATTAACAGTCTTTCCAACCTCTGAAATTTGCATTTGCAGATGTTGACGTCGTAGTACCTACAGGTAATACATAGGACCATTCTTCGTAGAATGAGGGCTTTTTGGAAAATAATGAATGACTGTGAATTCACTTTGTTTTATACATGGCATACCTATACTTTCTTTATTAATTATTTTGTGACTCCTCAAAATAGGGTAGGTATAAGGGCGAACTTGTTGCCTTATATGTATTTCTATTAAATAAATAATAGTAATTTTAATTTTGACTCACTCATCTACTTGATCCACTGTTTAAAAAGTAACATGTTTGCATTAAAATCACCTAGAACTATTAAGAGTTTAACACTGTACTCGGTTGTCCAATCCTTGGATACGAGTTGTTAAGATCCAAGCTTTACACTCGTAATATTAGGTTAGCGAGTCCCAAACTTTAACTTGATCTAAATTGATAAAGTTTTGAGGCATGGACGCATGTGTGATATATTGTTGTAATTAGCGCGGATTATTCTACTTTTACTATTTTACACGTGACTGTTTTAATGATAACGTTATAATTAAGTTAATACCGAATTAAGCTCAATAGTACGTATTGTTAAAATAAGGAGCTGAATTTTATGTGTAAATAAAAAAGGAATACTATGTCTTAACTCTAATTACATTGACGTTTTTAGTAAGCAAATTGTTTGTCATTTTAATATTTAACTTCCATTTAAGTTAATGTGAAATTGATACCAGGTTAACAACTATTTACGTCGAACGTTAATCTACTTGATGTAGTTTTATCATTAAACATGGCTCTGACAGAATATTAGTAATAATACATATTACACACTGAAATTACACTCTGTATCGCTGATGTAGCTGTCATCGAATGATTAGTGGAGTGGTGAGGATGTAGCAAAGCATTAATTAAACGTCATAATTATCGTTCTGTTAGAGGTATATAGTGGAGGTTCTCCTGAGTCTTGTCACGCCCATTTGATACTCAAGGCATGAACTGTAAGGCAATTAGACTCCTATAATTGCTATGTTAATTACAGACAGTGTTCGTGTTACTTTCTCATCTTGTTATTCCGACCGTTTCGCTGGAAAGTAAACATAAATTCGTTCGCCTTAACCAAAGGTTAATTAATAAGTATGAAGAAGATTACAGGGCGACGGGCTGGCAGCAAATAGTTGCAGAGCGCCTATTGAAACACGAAACGGGATGAGATTCGCAAAACGAACGAAACAAAATTAAAGAACAACATTTGTGTTCACAATTCACATCAGCACATGTTTACTCGAAAATTGATTTCGGAATGAAACAATCAGGGTAGCGTCAATAAACCAAAATGTTATGTTTTATCGAGTTCGTTAGTCGCCTTTCGATATTTTTCGAGTTCACCGCTATTTGAAACAATAAAACATGCGTTGCAGAGTAATAATAAAAAATTTGCACGAAGTTTAAATCCCCTGTATATTTATTCGAGCCAGAAATTTTATCCGCGTTCATTTGTGTACTCAAGTGTTATTTATTACCTTTATTAATTGTTTTTTTATTTGATTTGATTATGGAATCTATAGGTATTTTACTACTAGGATAAAATTGTTTGCTCAGTAAGATAACGCTCAGTAATACGTAGGTATATCTAATTTATTTTCTCGTAAGAATGAGTTGTTTTTTTGTGGTACAAAATTCCTTAGTCACTTTTAGTGTATGTAATACAGTAATATTTTTATGGGACAAGGGTAGCAAATGACCTTATAATGCCACCATCCTTTACCGTCAAAACACACCTGTCACAAACTTCGTATAGGACTGAAGGAGGGAGTAGTAAATAGTAAGTCCTGGTACTTGACGGTAGAATTAGTTACTTTTAGTTGACGTTAGTAACTTTTGTGAATACTCTTTACCAAGTTGCAATTTTTCATCAAAATATCTGCAGTTTTGTGAATATTTTGCAAGTGAATATCACTATCACGTAAGATTAAGTACAACGGGAACAGTATTGTGTGTCATGATTCATAGCAACGGAGCTTGTTAATATTTTTACGTTTAGATAATTACACGTTTTCAGGCCAATCTGTTTTGGCTTGAAAGAGAGTTAAGAGAATCTAAGAATACCCGAAACCTTTATATGTAAATTGGTTATTTTAATAAAATATCTATCAGATACTAAAAAGTCGTACAGGCTATACTCTAAAATCCTAAGAAAACGATTGGAATCCTAGATCGAATCTTCTTTTCACTCAATTTTTAAGTGAATTTTAGCGTTATTAAAACATTTCCGAAAATCGTCTTAAATGAAGACACAAGTAGGATTTAAAGAGTTAACTAAATTGTGAATGAATTCGCGAAAATTAGGTTATTTATTTAAACAATTTCTTAGAGCTGTTGGATTTTCTGCGAGAACTACGACCGCCGTAATTCGTTAACATTCATCCTGCGTTTTCGTACGGGTCCCGATTGTATTTATTCACTTCGAGGTCAGAGTGAACTGTTTTGATATTAATGTTATATGGAAAGTTCTTTCCGCGCTAAGCAAATGTTGTATAGACGATCTTCCTGGATAATGTTGAAATGAAACAGCTTTATTCGCTGAGAGTAAAAATTGATGCTAGTGGTGGAGTTGAGACCCGAGCCCAGCAGTGGGTAATAATGGGCTTTTTTTATGGAAGAAAGGTAGCAAACGAGCTGACAGTGCCACCGTCCCCTGCCGCCCATGGACACCTGTGAATAACTTCGGATTAGACAACGGTAATTGTCCCTCTCGAAGTTTGTCACAGATGCGTTGCTACCCCT
>DWKA01000799.1:0-14580 GCA_018249155.1 Panoquina ocola ocola
ACTAAGACGGGATTTTATGATATTCAACCCCTGAGGGGGTTAAATGAGGGTTGAAAGTTTGTATGGAAGTGAGATTTTTTTTCCCGAAGCGAAGCGAGGGCGGGCCTCTAGTATTTCTATAGAAATAAGATATTTATTTGCGGTAAAAAGTAGCCCATATCACTCTAGCCTCGCGACTACTCCAAACAATTTCAAACTATAACGATGCTTCGTTGAGACGTTAAAATATTAAAGAATACATTTTCCCATTTAAAAATTATGGAAGAAATATATTGTGTGAATGTAACCTCTATCGGTCAACCGACAACAGTTACCACAAACGGTCGGTTGTTTAAAAGTTACACGACCATTACGATTATAAAGATAACATCTAAGGTAACCATGGTACGAAATTGCCTCGGTCTCGAATAATTTAATAAAAGTTTAAAGCAACTTACGTACTTACTGAAATAAATTCACCTCACCTACTGTAACAACCAGACGAGGAAAACGCTGTAGGTGTAAACTGCAGACGTTTAAGAGCTTTAACAGAATGTTAAGTAGGTGATACGAAACTAACTCCAGATTTATTAGCTAAACGTTAGAGCCTTACGAATTATATAAAGATACAAGACATGTGTAATCACTACATAGTATAAAACGAAGTCGCTTTTTCTGTTCCTATATCACTTTATATGCTTAAAACTTTAAAACTACGCAACGGATTTTGATGCGGTTTATTTTAATAGATAGAGTGATTGAAGAGGAAGGTTTATACGTATAATTTATTACACTTTTATGTACATTAGTAGACAAGCTTTTTTCCCGAAGCGAAGCGAGGGCGGGCAGCTAGTACATCTATATTTGCAAAAAATGTTCTCACACATTAAACTTATAAATAGTGAGATGTATTCATTTAAGTGACCGCATACTGTGTGTGGAGACGAGCATGTTTAATACACCCTTTATTGATATGTTGCGTGCTGAGTTATGGGCCCTGATCCCGGGCCAAGCGTGTACCTCAGGCGATTCTATTGGGCAATTTATTTATATTGATTCTCATTCTATTTCCGATCTATCTACAGCCAGCCCTAGACTACTTTATGAGTCAGGGCTATAGTAACACATCATACCATAAATGAATAAAACGCAACTATCCTGTAGGACTATCCAAACCTGGTCTTCGTCAACATGACAATTGATTGATCATGAATTTCTCTCTCTTTAAGTACATATGTATAATATAATATCTAAAAGCTTATTATCACCTTTCAACATATCATTTCGATAAGCTTTGAAATGTAGGTAAGTTCCCTACTAAATATTTTTTTAGTTACTGGAGTTAGTAACTTGTACTATACTCAAGTTTTAATAACTAAGGCAACACGTATACTCATTGAAACATTTAAGCGGCATGTGAAGGGTACTAAAGTATAGAGAAATAAATGACAAGACCGTCTGGAAATAACTGTACCGCATCCAGTCTCTAAGTTACGAGATAATTTTGTAGCAGTTACTGTTGCACAATAAAACAATGCTAAAGAGTTTCTGTAGCTATTTTTATCGTCCAAAACAAAGCATTTTGTCAAATTGGCTGTATAACCAAAAGGATGTACCATAAATATATCAAATCTATTATAATTCAAGGGAGATTTTATGATACAATTAAACATACTCGTAGCTACCTAACAAGCCAATCAATAAAGTATTAATTTAATAAAGACAAGTGTAACCTCATTTTAGTATTAAAACCGGGCTATGTTAGCATTAGAATTTGTGTCGTGATCAACCAGTGATTACAAAGTTCATTTGGAAGGGCCGTGTACGTTAATCTCTCGCCGTTGTCATAACAAACAGACGACCAAGTCTTTCCCAAACCGCTTGTAGCTTGTAGCTAATATATTCAGTGCGGCGTACGTCCGCTTTGCCATCAATTTGTCATGGATAAAGTCTCTATTAGTTTTCTCGTATAAACTGTGCCGTATTGGGCGTGTTTGGAAGTGAATTTATAAACAATCTCCAATGTAATCTTACTTATAATGCAAAACCTGGTCAAGCAGCTTACTACGCAGCGTAATTTTATATAAAGTTTGTTAATAACTTTATTAGGCAATTTCATGCTACGTATTTATAAATTATAATAATAAATTTGAGTGTTTTGTTCGTACTACGGTATAGTAGAGCATTATGGTATTATGTAGATATAGCTGGGAAAAGGGGCATAGGCTTTTTACTAATTCTAATTGCACCCGTACTTAGCTGGAACGGGGTCCAAATATCTAATAAAATTAAACTATACGTATGACACTATAATAGTTGAATTCATAAGGCATTTGTAAAGTAAATGTAAATTAAAGTTTTGGGTTTGATATTCAGATTCAAGGCTACTTCTATTATGAGAGACAAGGGGTCATTTTAAAATGACTAACAGTGAAATATAAAACCGGTTAAAATGAAAATATTATTTATGTTAGCATGTGCATATTTTGCTTTTATTATCTTAACTTAATTTGTTAAATATAACGAATAAAGTATCACAATGTTAACTAACACCGGTTATAATATGTAAGATAAAATGGAGTCGCATACATTACAAGTAACTAAGAATGCCAATAGCGTGAGAACTGGCAGTAAGCACTTCAAAATTATTCAAAATCCGTTCGATTCACGTCCTTGATGCGTGACCAGTTAGCAAATCGACCACCACTACATGGAATTGCTTGCCCGGCAATCAAACCGAGATTCTTTTACAGATGTCGTTGTTATCGAACTTGTGAACACAGGAAATCATTGGAAGGATGACAAAAAAGAATAAACGATTCTAATTTCAACCGGAATTATTAAAAAAAAAAACAAAACAAAAAACATATTATTGAAATATCTGTTTTATGATTAGGTAGTGATAATTATAAAGAGTTTTGAACGACAACAGTTACTAATCCGTATTTAACATAATATTGTTTGTTCAACCATAATCCAACATAAGAAAATAATAGCCGAGCTAAAGTTAGCGTTATTTCGCTACATGTATTCAACAAGTAGTGTCGCGCTATACCCGCGGGACACGTGTTCAGACTGACAACAAAACATTCTCTGTTAGGCTTTCCAGGGTAAGCACGGCCGACTCAAACAATAAAACTCTAAAGGACGACATTTGCACAAGGGCTTTAATGTAAAGAAACCTTTTATTTTTATTCTGCTTAATTACTTCAAACAAATGTGTAGGGAATCTTATAAAGCGTTTATACAAGTGCATGCGTAAATGATTGAGACAGTCGTGCGGTACCGAAGCGAATACGGTATCGATTCAAACCGGCGTCGAACGTTGGCGGAATCGGGAACGCGGTTAAGATTTTGTAAGGGCGATATATAGGTACATAATTAGTAGGACGGAAGCCGGGTAGTTAGTGTGAGGGGCGGGATGTCGTCGTAACGATAAATCATAAGTGTGCAAGAGTCGCTGGGCGGACTGTGGGCGGAGCGAGTGATTTTTAAACGGTTTTTTGAGTTTCACAACGGCCAATGCCCGAGTTCATTCGGGCATCCTTTTTCGGTATCTCGTCAACGTGGCGACACTTTTTCGTTAATTAGGAGAACCATCATTAAGGATAATTTTCCGGACATGCGGGTGAATATGCTAGCAACGTTGATATAAGATTGCTGACGTCATTTTCCTCTAAATTGTTTTAGTGAGTTATTTTTTGTAGTGTGTCCGAATGTTGTAAATAGATTTGTCATGATCGAGTGAAATGTTTGACCACGATGTTAATTTATTGCGTTTCGTATCTATTGTCACCCTACAGTTAGGCACTAATTAATATCCCGGGGCCGCAGCCACCGGTATGCTTCGGGTTTCAGCCAGTATTTGTGCTGCATGCTTGTTTTTGTGCCGTATCCTTTCTATTGTTCTCTGTCGTATCACAACATGGTTTACTTAATTCGTTCTCACTGCCACATAAGCTCAGAATACTGATTGCTGTAGAGGTATAGAATATAAAATTAATTTAATATTATATCGACGGCAATCAAAGTTTTTTTCTTAAAATCAAAATAATTGTTTTCTTTATCTGCTTCCTTAACCTGTAAAGTTTATCTGATGTAGATATTCATGAGAAAATAACGATAAATCATAATTGTTACAGAAATTCTAAATTCCTGATTACAGTCCTACCTTCTAAAGTTTATAATTGTTTTATATCTACTTTTATATAATTAGACAACTGTTTCATTACTGATATTTAATCAAGGCACGAATAGGTATCGTTTTGATGTATTACGAGTATTTGGATTAGTTAGTTGATGTAAAATTCTCAATGTTGAATAATATCGTACCTATGCTTGACTTCTTCCTCTGATCATAATGTTATATACCTACCTATAACACGAACCGGAAAATTAATTTTAGCCCAATATATTAACTCTTAAACATATACCTATAGATTTCAGACGTTGTTATTCAGTAAATCTTAAACATGTAAAAAGAAGTAGGGTAGAAAAACAATAACAACTGATCACCTCAGGGGCGTTACTACATATCTTAATAATATTTTATACGAGGTAAGAATTCAAAACCAGTTTCAATTCACCGGTCGGTTCTAACAAGAATTTTTGACTTACACAAAAATAAATACTGTTTACGAAACATGAGAAAGGTAACGTCGTTATATTATAAAAAAAACCGGTTGATTCAATTTTGATCTGTAAATTAAGTGGTTAAGATTGGTTTTGGGTTATGCCTCGTTTCGGTAGTTAATTTGAAACGAGGCTCGAAATGAATAGCTATATAACAGTATTTATTATGACATTCAACAGTAAAGTATAAAATTGATTTTATCCGGGCTTAGCGACGCATGTTTTGAATTCTACACTAGTGCGGACACAACGTAAGTGGAATAATTATATTCACAATGTTAATTTAAGTTTAAACTCTTGTAGATGTATCTGAGTATCTCAATAGCGTCCACTTTATTTTATCACAAATTGGCAGTAGGTAGAACAAGGTTTATAAATGTGAACTAGATTGCGAAGTGTTCGGCATTTGTTGATAACACATACATATTTTATACAGTCTACAAACAAAAAGATAGCAGGATCGTGGATATATTAACCTAGAATTACTGTTATGTTGATTAATCAATCTCAACAAATGCGTTAAGTTTTAATAGGACGCAAAAAACAATAAAAGTTTATTGAGGGGGTTATTAATGGTATTTTGAATGGGATTATCGATAAAAAGGGACACACATTACATGTTGCATTCGACATCTGGCGCGAAATGAGCAATTTGTAATTAAATTTCATGACAACTCGCCGCACAGCACTTTGTCCCCAAGTTTACGACGGCAATAGCTCGATAAGGCTGCTCTTTATTTGTCCTATTTCTCTTTGAGTAATCGGTAAGATACTCGCTATCACAGTCAGCAGTAAAGGTGATTTTTATAGCCTGCATAAAGGCTCATGGATGTACATCTTTGCGATAAAGAAATAGTAAAATCTTAATTCCGATTCCAAGGGACGTTTCAGAATTGCGTTAATTTATAACTAGCTTGTGACCGGGGAATTGCCTCAATTTATCCATGACTAGTCATTGCACGGTTTTTTAAAGTTTTACGTTGTTTTGTATTTTATTTTCCTTGTTGATTCAGGAATATTGAATACATCACAAATCTAGATAATTAATTTACTGTTCAAGAATTTATATGTAGGTAATTTGCTGAAGATTATAAAAGATAGCAACGAAGTAAAGTTTAAGATAAAATATGAGTTTCACAACATTGTAGAGTTTCGAAACATTTTATATTAAAGCCGAGTTTTTTTATAACTTTAAGAACAATTCAAACGTATAAAGACAAACACGGACATATCAGCGGAAGATTTTTCTATCTTTTTTTTTTGTCGTATGCTCTTTCTCCAAATTCGGCTATGCGATATTATAATAGTAGAATAGTAAGTCAATTTGACTGTCTTTTGGAGCATAAATAGAAAAAAAAAATAATAATGAATATTTTGAATCAGTTACGGAACCCACACAACTCAAATTCATGCTTAACCGGTTTTTTACTAGTGCGAGAGCTAATGTTTACTTTGCCCCGACTTCTAGTTACGATCCCGAGCAAGGATAAACCCAGCCAAGACGAGTGTTTGTTCAGAGATCTTGGATATTTTTGATAGATTTGAATAATGATGCGCTGTCACCACCCGCGGTTTGCTCATTGTAACTTTGTAACTATGCGAACGTTTATATCGTATAGTTTTAAAGCATAAACAATTGACTAATACAAATATTTAATTTTTATGAACAAAGCAAGTTGTAAGTGGATCACTAAGTGAGAGAAAAAGGGTCCAAGTATATCCAATAAATCACATAAGTCTCAAGCAACACAAATGCCATAATTCAAATGTCATTTTATGCGTACATTTCGCTGGCACTGCAATGCGGGTTATTTTAGTGGAGGGTGGACAATAGGGCGAGTACGGCGGAGCAACGCGAAGCCACGAGGCGCGTACGTACAAAAAAAGAGAAAATACTCAATAGTCCTCGACGGCCCACACGCCTGCCTATGGCCACTCAATCGTTCGTATTCTACTAGCACCGCACAAAAACTCTGGGAGACGAAACTGGGTGTTATTGTAGAAATATTTTACATTTTACTTTTTTTATTACCTCCTTCTGCCTACGTTTTTTATTTGTTGCCAGTTAGTCCCTTAAAAGATTATGAGCAGGTGAAATAGCAGGATCGACTCGTTTTGTTAGCAACTCAATGCAATTAGAAAGAGTAAAATGTTACTTATCTGATTACAGACTAATTTCTACAATGGAGCTTAAATGAAATATTATATCGTGTATGCAAAGTATATTCATCTTGTAGGGATTCGGTTTCGGTTTCGAAACTATTTGAGTTCGTTATAACATTAAATACCAAAGCCGTTTCTCCAACTGAACATTTTAGTCGTGGCCAACTCAATACTTTTTTGTCCTACTTCTTAGCCCGAGCAATGACACAGCGCTAACTCTTAAGAGATACTTTGATTCTATGAGTTAACGTTAAGTTGAGGCCTGCTAACGAGTTACAATTGACACGAACATTTTTAAGTGTATAAATATTTTTACGAGCCTCGCCACCTTATTGTTATTTCTTTCGTTTATATAATTAAACTTGACGCGTATGTAGGCGTTCGAGCTTTATTTAAATCAATATAATGCTCTTATATATGGAATTGATTGATTACTAGAACATGACATCAACATCTTCAACTCGCTAAGCTGGATTGTGGAATTGTACTTCGCTATGAATCGTACATACATCGACTTATAATTAAAAATGGCATAGAATACTCGACTGTATTTATTGTCTACATAATATAAAAGGTAAATATCATAGCCCGAATATTATAAAAAATGGAATGTCATGTTGATTCTATTGACTTAAAAATTCAAACGTTTGACATGAATACACGAATTCTAAGGAAACGCCTACACTAATGTCGTTACTGTTTCCACATTCAATTCAAATAAGCTTTAAGGATGGACACGACCCTTTGTATTATGTTACAAGCTATTAACATAATCATTTCTACTTTACGGCTACAATTAAATCTATTTACTTTACAGTAAATTTAACTAGTTGCTTTAACTTGAATGTTGCATAATGAAGGTGTATTTCAAAGAAAAAACGTTTACAAATTACAATGAATGGTAAACTTTTATAACAAATGTTTATGTAATTTAGGCTTTTTTACATATTTTATCAATTTATTTAAACATTTTGTAACATAATTGTTGTTATACTTTTTCAAGTGGAGATACATTTTTATGAGTTGTGATTTATTTTTAATGTACGTACCATTTGACGACTATCAATCTCAGTAAAAAAAAAGCGTAGTATCATCAAAAATTGTATAAAAATGTAAACTGTAAACATGTTAATTAAAGCGGCCCAATCGCTCTAGAAACACAGTTTAAACACAGCATAAACCACGGCACAATATCTAAAGTATTCCATTTGCTGTCCGAACAATGCATAGCCTACACGACATGCGACTCAATGCCTTTCAAGTCAGATTAAGTTAGGAAAGGCTCGTTATTAATAACAGCCAATAACTTAACCGCGACTTGAAATATCGAACTTACTTTTGCTTAAGCGACAGTCATATATTATCTGACCTAAGAATGTTTTTCCGGATCGAGAGGCTTTTGTCAATGGCTCACATGCAGGATTTATTTTCAAGCTTCACGACGTATTATTTATACGTAGCTATTCAGGTACAAATAGATATCATTAAAAGAACAGATTAGTTCTTTTGGAAGGTGAAGTTATTAATTTTAATGTTCTCATGCATTACTGTAATAATTTTATTGATTTTTTTCTGGACACACGAATATTTAAAAATAATGACCACATATTCTTTAGATTCATTAATTGAAAAAAATCCATAGCTTTTAAATTGAAAACGTTTAACCGCCTCAGTCATAACAGATTAAATTTTTTTAAACCAAATACAGGCTTTACGAAATATGGAATAATGACAATACATTTTTGAAGTTACTGCGTGAGTTTTTTATCCGTAAACTGTAAATTCCTCTTTTCGATGTAGGTCGTAAATTGAATATAACGCTTTGAATAAATTCATTGTTTTATTTGGCTACTATTTGCGAAGATTTCTGAGATCAATTTGATTTTATATTTGTGAACTGCACAAAGCTACAGTTATTTTTTATATTTATTGTGATCAGTTAAATGTAGTCATTCATCTTGACACTTTATTTAAACATGTGGGTCGACCTTCACGCGAGTGCGGCAGTATGGACCCTTGTCATGTATTCTTCCATTGCCGTTTAAGTATTTTGTAAATGACCAGAAATACTTGTTCATTATTATTAATTACCTACTGTTTAGTGGACGAACATAATTATATCAATGTTTTTACAAGCGATAAAGTACATACGGAAGAAAATATTTATATTTGAAAACTAATTAATTCGAATATTAATGGTAAGGTAATATATAGTACCTACCTACTTATGAGAATTAAAATAAGTTTCAGTTTCTTAAAAACTAAAACACTTATCGTAAAAATTATAGTTTCATAACAATACTTGATGATATTTAATGTTAAATCAACTCAAATGAGTATTTCAAATTACATCGCGATTCAAAAGGCTTAAGAATGTTGTAAGTTAATTTGTCGTTTCAGTGTGAAAACCTTGGACTAGTCAAACGACCCGATTTATCTTTACAACAAACGCAAGTAGATAAATATATTTATGGCACGGCAACATATCGTCCGGAGGTTGTTACTACCTTTATCTCTGCTTTGGCTTAATGCCCCGCACGGCTGTGGAAAACATCTTAAAAGGTTCGCTCATCCCTCGAGCAACGAAAGCTCATATTGTGAAGGTTTAATGTTTATTTTTATTTATAGCTACAACTTGTGGCCGCTTTTTAGACTGATTTTTAGTCTGACTTGTGCTGGTTTTTTATCCATTGTTGATTATTAAAACCTATGCGAGTTTTACTCGGTAGCTAATTTAGCAACATATTTTTACACAGAACCTTACTTTACTTAGTTGCAACTTATTTAACTATACTGGTCTGTCTTTATGGTATTAACCGTGTTTTTTAATATTATCTAATTAATAATGAGTTATATTTAGGTATATATCAAAATAATAAGCGTCTGCTCGCCATATACAGTAACAGTTGTAACAATGAAAGAAAAATATTGTTCAACATACTATCAGATCATAAGCAATAATTTGTTTATTAAATTAAAACAATTATTATTATTCTCCTCATCGCGTGGAGAAGGAATGAGGACCGAAGAACTGCGGGTCTAAAATGGAAGCTTTATACGAATCATAATATGATCCTATTATGACATAAATGTCATATGGTCAATTCTGCGGCAATTAATATCATGATTCACCTGCAATTCATATTAGTCATACTGCGGTTTGACAGTTTTGTATGTAAATTCGTAAAATGGTCTACAATATATGAATTGCGTTAATGTCACATCGCAGAATAAGAATTCAGAATATGAATTGCTTAGAGAGGAACTGCTTAATGTGTTCGTTTTAGACCCGCTGGTCACATTACTAATAATACAGTCATATACAATAGCGATAGGTAACAAAGAGCTAAAGGATTGTAATGTTTGATTTGTTATTCAGCAGTTATTGATATCGTGTAAATATAACAGCAATTAGTTGTGAACAAACTTCAGGCTGCTTGCAACGTGATAGTTTAAGTAAAAACAAATACAATTTGCGCCGGCTCGCTAAAATGGATATGTTACTTATTAGTTTCACACCTTTCTTCTTTTTTACACTTGCGAATGTTTCTAAAAATATTGTAATCTGAACCATTAACATTTAAATTAGTCGTAGTAAATAATGCAATTAAAAAGTCTAACAAATATAAATTTACATCATCTAATTCTAATACATTTAAATAAGTATAGTACATATTAATATCTATAGAAGTAATAGTTGTCTAATTACTAAGTTTTCAAACAAACACTCTGATAAGAAAATGTTTAGGCTCTTTTGTCATCAATCAAAGCACAATCAAATAACTGAATTCCAAGTCCCCATCTCATTTGGTTATTGAGATTAGTATTCACGTTCACAAATAAAAATTATCACAGCTGTAAATGGATACAATAATAATAATTGGTATTAATAATAATTGACTATTATTAGTACCAAATAAACATTTGGTTAAAATGTATCTGTCTCAATTATGGTACGTTTATATTTATTTCCAAACAAGTTCAAACATGAAGAAATGTTTTGCCAACATGTTTTGCCATCCTAGAATCAGCCGGCGGAAATGGCAATCGGTAGGCCACATCACACGATAAATTAATAACATGGTAATCGTGTTAAATATTAAGAGTAATAAATAATAAGTGTCATAATGCAAATCAGAAACCCTATTGTAAAGGGCATTTGCCAACAATATTTAATGACTTGGATACCAATAATTCTAACCTTGTATCTGTATATAGATTTATAGATTATGATGTTGGCGCCGAATTGTAATTTGAATGGCGTTGTGTGATTGGCGGGCGCCGGCTGCGCAGTCGCAATCGTATTTAGGTCGCCGTGTGGGCCGAATCTAGCCACTGCTCAAGTTTGGCTTACAATGAAATACTAGAATGTGTGTTTACAGTAAATAAGCCTAGACTGTTATAGTTTATATTATTTGAATGTTCTTTGTATCATATGGTTAGCGATGCGTAGGTTGGTACTGAAGTTATATGAAAGGGATTGCTCTACATATAATGATAAGAAGTTTGAATTTTTTTATTTATCATATAATATAAAGAAATATAAATATTTGAGAATGTATAACGTGTAGCGTAAAAGTATATTTTATTTTAAAAACAATAGTCGATGACGATAGCTGAAGTTTAAATGTTAAGAATATTATAATTATACTGTACTTGTTCACTTGACTTTTACATTCCAATGGCGATGACATTAACTAAACAATAGATTAATGATAGTTCAGGTCATTATAATGTAAATAAGAATAAATATCAAAGTAATAATATTTCAAAAGACTAAAACACGGGTATTTTCTATGAAATCAAATGTACGACTTTAATTGTGATTAAAATCAGCGGAGAATAATGTTGCAAGTGAATGTATTGAAGCTCAAATACCTTCATTTACTTGGGTTCATTGGAAACGACGAATGATTGAATTTATTACATCGAGAGGCTATAAAAACTAAAGTTAAGGAATTCTGGAAAAGTGCGAGAGACTGAAATAATCATAGGAGGTCCGAGTACAATAGAGCTTGCTCGTCTCAGCTTGGAGAGCACGTATGCTCGTAAATACGACGTTCCTTATTATTAGCAGCTATTGTTCGGGATTGCACTTGTACAGTCAAAGACAGACCTCGCCGGGATCAATTGACTTAATTAACGAGACAAGTTTATGAAAATGGACACAGTTAAACTTGTCTAAATTGTACATTGCATTGTTTGTTGAAAGTTTTTGTGAGCGTCGCAATGAGATAAACATAATATAATCATGCGAGCGAAAAAGTTATGATTGCTGCCTACTTATAAATCCTAAGCCTCTCACTTAAATCACACGTTAGCTGGTAAAAAAAGATATATTTTATACCATAAAGTTATAAAAACATAAAAATTCTATTTGCTCATACTCAACAACGCTGCTCCAGTACCGATTGGTAGAGTTGGTAAAGTCATCCTAAATTCTTATGCCACTATCTTATGTCAGAAGTTTTTATGCCGCTAGAAAGCCTCCGACATGACTTAACGACTGCTGTCTAATGATAAGAATCAGGCCCGACTGTTTAACGGGCTATGAACGATTCAAATAAGAGCATACATGATGCATAAGCGATTATTACTGTTTGCCTTTGTGTAATAAAACATAGAATTAAAATTATAAATTTTCCCTTTTGCTGTTGACTGTACTTCTAGTTTGCGTCGGATATCCGACACTGCAGCTTTAATATGCAGTGTTGGCTGCGTTGCACAATTCAATCCTAAATAAACGCTATACGGATACAATTAGCTACGGCACTGATGAATTCACAATCACAAATTTAAATTTACGATGATGGCTTAATTAATAATTTTCTTTAAAGTACTAGTATTAAGTACTCGATCAATAAATATAAAGTGTTTAATATTATTAAATGGTACCTCTAATAATATATTTTATCTCAGGTAGAAGAAGGTTCGATGCCGAAATTTGAATCATTCATCTTATAATCTGACAAGTTCTATTGTGGCTGACCGCGGGTATAGGTTTAGTAAGAGGTTGAAGGTTTTTGTATCAATCGGTTGGGATTTGTTCAAGTTACTCGAATACGTGTATTCTTATAGGTAGCGTTTTGTTGATGATGGTAGATAAATTCCAATACCTGTTCGGGCGTGCTTTTTTTCTTTCGGTAAAACGATTTAAAACAAAAATATATTTTTCTTGGAAGATATTTTGTATTTGGATTATAGCATCCATGGACTTTGTTACTAACTGTATCGTTATTTAATTTTATACTTATAGCAGTTGAGATGACGTTGAAGCTTTTACTTCCTCCTGTAGTTAGAGGTTGTTTAATTTCTGAAAGATTAAGGTCTTCTCTTACATTGTATAGGTTGTGTCAACAATAAATCACTCTTTGGATACAACAAGTAGCTAATAAAAGGTATACCTAATAGTAACTTATAAACTAAATACTACTGTAGTCAGGTAACTTGGCAAAAGTCTGAAGGAGACATTACGATACCTTAATTCGGAAACCAGCCAACTCCATCTGAGCAAATTTTTCAGGTGACACTTAAAACTGTTCAATAATTTTACTATATTTTTAGACTACTTATAAAAAAAATTTAAAATAGCGTTGATGTTAAAAATGTTTGTTGCAAAATTGTTATTGTTTAAATTTTTTTCATAAGTAGTTTAAAAAATACGAGTATATTAAACAGTTTTATGTGTCTCCTGAAAAATTTGCTCATTTGGAGTTAGTTGGTTTGCGAATTAAGGTATCGCTGATTGTTTTTTTTTTCAATTTATGAATACACAACAACTGAACTTAGAAACAGGTGAATGAAATTCTGTACACTGGCACCGACCTACTGTTTATTCACAAAAAGATCTCTTCCAGCAGTTCAAGAAATGGAAAGGAAATGTAGAATTTATTAAGCGTGCACATTTCTTTTTAATATACCTAATAGGATAATAACAGCGCCTACGTTTTTAGTACCAAACCTACCTAGATCAAAACAAAGTCTATACTCAAATCAACGGGCTAAAAGGGACCACGGTTCGTTTTTCGAGTGGTCCTTTTCACCCCAAGACTCATAGGGCTCTCCCTCTTTTAATAAGGTGTCAAACCTGACAAAAAATAAATCAAGCGCGGGTAAAGCCGCGGGTATTAGCTGGCATAAGAGTTACCTACTAGCCCCCGAAAACTCACGAAAAAATCGGGAAAAGATCCGCACAAATCCCGCTATGATTAGAACGCATGATTAATGTTGCTGTCAACACAATATTGAGCGTAATTGGGGCCAGCGACACTTATTAATGAAGCGATCGATTCGCAGGCGTTTCAATCTGGGGTCGATTATTGGGATAGCGTGGTTTTTATGGAATAAGAATAGCATAGAGCTGACATTGACTACTTTCGCCTATGGACACCTGTGACAATCTTTGGATAGGGTATTATAAGGACTGTATTTAGTAGGCAAGACTAAGGCTGCCTGTCCACCTAAATGGAGCGAGGCAGCGGATCGGAGAAACGGATAAATATCAACCAATAGGTTTTGTTGATTTTGGAGGAGCGGAGATTTTGTGCAATCCTATTGGTTAATATTTATCCGTTTCTCCGCTTTTCTGTCTCGCTCCGCTCCGGTGGACAGGCAGCCTAAGACCTGTTAGTAATAGGTACTTAGTACCATACACGTAACTTGGTAAGAGTCTGAAAGAGACAGATGCGCATTTGCGCAGGGATTTTTAGAAAAAAACGACTTCTGCGCATCTAATTACGCTGTCACAGCTTACATTATGTATCGATACGTTACGTGTACCGATACTGAACCCTGCGAGTAACCTTT
>DWKA01000800.1:0-14577 GCA_018249155.1 Panoquina ocola ocola
ACAAACACCCTCAGGCGCTGTCCTATTGCCATCGCTTGTACGATGCTGCGATGCAATGTCATAGTGCAACGTCGTGCGTCACTATGAAATCGCATAGTAGCATCGTACGAGCGATGGCAATAGGACAGCGCCTTACACGCTCAATCTAGACAGTGATCCTTTGATCATGATCATTGATCTCAATCCAGATTGATTGTGTAACGTATTTAATCAAATACGTTACAAATAAATATTGTCAATCGACAATATTTATTTAGATTGAAAGATTCATCAATCTGCTACAGTCCGTCACCTTATTTTGATCGTGAACTAGATTGAGCGTGTAACGGGTGCCTATTAGTACCTATGTAGACTGGACAACGGGATCCAGTATGTAGCGACAAAATGATTTTACAATAATCGTCCGAATAGCTTTTTTGCGGGATCATGCATAGTATCTTTAAATACAACAATTTCTGTTAAAAGGATGCCTGTGGGATGTAGGTCCGGAACAAAAGAATCGAGCCCACTCGCAATGTTAAAATTGATGTAGGAAAAAGTAAAAAATTGGAATATTTAACATTTGGAACAATTATGTATCATAAAATAGATTATTAAATAATCACATAAAAATATTCTTGTTCATTTTTGTGTACAATTTTAAAATCAATAAAGTTGCAAATTAGCTCGATTCCAATATGGAAGAGTGTATATGGGTAGATTAAGCAGTCATTGAATGTCAGGACTGAATTGTATAACCAATATTATAATATTTAAAATCAATAAACAGTTATTTTGAGAGAACATTATTTTTAAGGCAGTTTTATATGAGTGTATTGTATTTTAACCATTAAAAGTTTCAAGCTAAATGTAGATCACTAAGATGTAATTTCCACAATATTATATGCATTGAGTGTGCAAGTATCAATTAAATATCAGTCACTATAATTTTATTGAGTAAACGCCTACCAAACTATTGTTATGGAAAATCGCTAAACTTTGAGCTTTTTAGCGGGTCTGAGTGCGTAGTTTAGTGAGATTTGCCGCTTGGTCGCGGCCCGTCGAAGCTGTCTGCGTCCATTCCACTCCGCTTCTACCTTTTGTGCCAATTCAAAGTCACTCTTTTCCTGTTCGATTATCTTCTCAATCCTCAGCTGCTCTCGCAATATATTCTTAACATCACAATTATCCAGTGGACTAGACAAGTTTTTTACAACTAAATTTACCTTATTATTGTTAATTGATTCTTCTAAAAGAGGTGAAACGCAGGTCTCCTTTTTGGCATTGAGTTTTTTGGAATCACTTCTTAAATATGGCTTTCGTTCAGATGATACTTTACGAGTATTAGTTTTTTTCTTAGGTGTTACCTCATTCTCGTCCTTGGTTATGCTGCCCATCGACCGGGTGCGTCGTAAATTCGTTCCAGTGTCTAACTCGGTGATACCATCTACTCTGGCAGTTTGTTTATTTCTATTGTAACTATTCTTCTTCCCCGGGGAATTTGTAGCTGCCGTTGTAGGACTAGCTTTTTTCATTTTTGACCTTGTAATACATTTCACTGAAGTTTCCTGTAATGATGCCATATATTTTTTAACAGGAACCAACAAATTATTTCTTTAAGTAATATTGCTAAAAGTGTTGTTCACAAACTTTTCTTGTTATGATATTGATTATGGGTGGTTATTTCTAGAAACAAAAGCTTTTCAAACTAATCAATCAGTCTCTAGTATGCATTGACAGAAAACTTAATATTTCACAATTTCTGCAGTATAGTTTTTCAATAATAATGGCTTATAAACAATCACTTTACAGGATGCAATATGAATAAAGTGAAGATGATAATGAGTAAATATGTTTTTTAAATATTGTGTTGTATTATTTATTTCCCCGTACAATAAAATAATATTAATGAATCCAATTTAAGAATAATTAACATGAATATGTTATTTGTGTACATTGGTATTGAGGTATGTCTAAATAGACTTACTTTGTTTGCCCTCAATATACTAAGTGCTATTACAAATGCTGAGGGCAGCTTCTGGGCCAGCGACAGATTGCGTAATTGACATAGTCCTTCTAGGTACTGAGCACGACTTGGCGATTTTTCTTTTTCTGGAGTTTTCTTTTCATTATCTACCCTCACACTTGGCACCCTCAAAGGAAGAACTTTACCACTATTGAAACTGTAATAGAGAAAAGTATTGTATCAAACTCTATTCAAATTTAATAACATTATAAACAGCTTATACATTATAAACAGCATCCCTTAATCATGTAGCATTTATGTAATTTTTTTATTCAACCACTAATATTTTCCGTAGAAGCAAATATTTATAGGATAAAAAAATATAAGTATTTTAACATATAAGTTCACACAACCCAATAAATAATGTGTGTGACAAAGTACATATTATTATTTTAACTTACCTTGTAGGAGTAGTCCCTTCTATTGGCTTGAAGTAACATAATTCTTGCCTCATTGAGTCTACACTACCAGTTTCCATACTTCGGTTGTCTGTTTCGCTTGCCTTATGCTGAAGAATACCAGAATATGGTAGTGGAAGAGAAACAACTAGTGATTGTATTACATTTTTAGTTTTTACTACATTTCTATCCTCTGAGGTGCTTGATTCTTTATTACTAGCTGCTATCACTTCAGGCTTAAATATAAAAGAATATTATATAATCTCAATGAATGAGAATATTATGAAATGCAAAAATTAATACAGTTTTCAATTCAAACATTATGCAACCTGTTTTGTTGATCTTATGTGCTGTTGGACTTTATCAAACTGGTAGGGTAGTAACCCCAAAATATCTAAAATTTGTAAATATTATGCAAAAATAAAGATTACTTTTCAATTTTTTTATTTGGTAAGATAATTTGAACAACATTTACATTTATATTTACCTTGCTTTTTAAATTTTTTCCATTTTCTTTATTCCATACCCCAGCTCCATTTTTAGCTTTTTTATCTAAAAAATTTTTCAGTAATTTTCCATATGTAGGAGTGATTTCAGGTGAATGCCGATTACAAGGTTTTACTATTGCTGTTTTGGAAGTAGAACTGTCAGTAGTTGAAGTGTCATTATGAACTCTGTAATACATAAATAACAAACACAATTTAAATAATTTATATAAAAAATAACAAGCCCAATATACAGATTAGCTTTGGTGTGGAATACTGCAAATCTTCCCGTGCAATTTTTTAACGTAAATAGCTAATAAACAAACTGACAAGCTGTCTGATCAGAAGTAATCAATGTCACTCATTTACTGGCTCTGTAATGATAGCCAAGATATATTAAAAATCATTAAATTATTTAGGCAGGAGACTGGTATGTACCAAACTATGTACTCAGGCAGATAAAAGATCCTGTACTATCAGTTTTTAAACAAGGGTCACAAGATTGAGTAACCTAAAACAGAAGTGCCATAGTCCAGCCTATTCCATCAGATGAACTAAAAGCTGGTACATCTGTCTCAAGCTCAGTTCAAGAGTATAATGCACCTTACATATAAGTTGAAATTTTTCACAAAAATATGTACGAATAACCTACAAATGTGAAACAAGGCTCACATTGCACTTTACTATTTACAGTTTTACTATTACATGACACATGCACACATGAATTAATACCAAGTCTTAATAAGGGAATCTCCTACACCTTAAATATTCTTTCTTTGCATGCATTTGCATTTCATTTTATAAATGGGAAACTTAAATCTATGCTTCACTTACTCATTGGCAGGGCTTCTTATTTTTGATAAATAACTATCAATTTTGGTTGTCTTTAACTTATGTTTTGCAACTGCTACTGGTTTGTTTGGTTGTTTCACAATAATTTGTGATGAATCCGTACTATTCAAGTTTTCTTTCTGAATTTTAAGGGCTAACATTTCATCCTGTTTGAGGCGTTCCACATATTGTCTATGCGCTTCCTCCTCCTCTTGTTGAAGTTTTCTAAAAATAACAAACCAACACTGTATAAGATATGGTATAACTAGCTTATGATTACATATATGAGTTATTTAATATTTATTTGATAGTTCAGTTCCAATCCTAAACTTTATAAATCTTCCAATCATTAATACTATTGTCAAGCAAAAGTTCGAGTTTTGATTCCTACTTACTCGGGGACAACATTTGTGTAACAAAAGATGGTAGGGACCAACCCATAAGGTTTTAACAAATAAATTAAAGCTAATGTAATTTATATCAAACACAATAAGTTATAATGATTGTGGACCATGTTCCTATCTTATCTATTGGTGGTTGTCTTGTACATGTCATCTTGAAGGCCTACATAAGACAAAAACCTATGTCCTCAATGCTGAAACTAATATGTTGCCAAGGGATTTAAATGAAAACCCAAAAAAACAGTCGGTTATAAACATAAATAACTGAAATGAACACTTACTTAATCAAATTCTCAGTTTCCTGTAAATGTTTCTGCTCAAGCCGCAGTCGTTCAGTTCTTAGTCTTTTAATTTCAGCTTCATATTCTGATCTTATCTCTCCAGGTAGACTTAATCTAAGCAAGGGTTTTTCTGCAACAATAAATATTAAATTTTAATTTTATTAAACTATAGTACAAAAAAATAACTAAGGGAGAGCAAATCAAAAATAATTTTTACCTGGAGGCAATTCCAAGTCTTCTCCTGCAGATTTCTTTTCAATTTCTTGTGGAAATCTACTCTTAATGAATTTCCAAAGCTCAATATTTACTAAAGATTTTTGTTTTGATGTTTTTCTAAGCCAGGACCCAATTCTTAATCGACATAATGGGCAACACAAAGCATTATTTTCGACGCTACCAGAAAAACAACGTTGACAAAAATCATGGTAGCATGGTAGAGTAACGGGTTCAATAAGAATTGACTGACAAATCGAACAAAGTACATCACTGAGCTGCAATTTCTCCAATTTCATTAATTTATTTTCATTTTTAGACAGCCGCTTCTTTGACTTGGCCGCCATTTTTGACATTGTTTTTTCAATTTATATTTCTAAACATTACGTTCACAGATAAGCACTAAAAGGGTAACAAATACCCACAGGTTAAAAATATCAGACGGGTATGTTGTAATTCACCCCAGAACATGTATGTTTTTATTTATATACCATTTAAATCCTATAAAATAATACTCTATTTTTAAATTCATGTATTTTAAGCTTATTTCATGCGTGCCTGCGTAAAAACGGGAATTCAATACATACAACAAACGCGATATTTTGGGTCTATATTAATAACAACAGTAAGTAGACACTTCAAATATTCTATAGAACCCCTTTGCTACATCGATTTACACTTATTTGTGTAATTTAATTGGCTAAAGCTTATTTTCTGCGGTCTGCCTGTCTAATCCGTGAAAACAAATGTAATTTTATGCTTGACGTTCACTTGTCGTTATCGCACGCATCAGACGCATCGCATCAATCAAATCAAACAGATAAATTTTTCACAGTGCATCTACTGTATTCGTAGCGCACGGATTACCGACGGTGAGTACCAGCATACGGATTGAGTCTGATTGACGATGTTAGTTTCATTTCATTCGGATTTTCCTTATGACGTCATCGGCAGGCTACGCAAAAATTGCCTCTCGGAGCAACGGTTTCGGCAATGCCGATGTGTGATATGTACGATGCGGACAGTTGGACGCACTTATATGAGTTTCTATACCAAGAACACTACGACCCGTTGCGTGCGATGTTTCCGAAGTTTGCGATACCGATAAGTGGACACCTAGCATTAATCTATTTGTTGGCAACCTGTATATGGCAATACGTTGTTATGCCCATTGTGAATTTGTGACAGTATATTACACAAGGTAAACACGCTAACTTCTATAATATTATATTTATTTGTAGCACAATGTAGATGAAAATTTTAAACGGCTAGTGATTATGAGTGCCCACAAAATATTTGATATACGATACAAGAGTTATCTGGTACAAAATGATGCATAAGTTAGTGCGCTACTTTATTCTGTACGCTTTACTGACCTCTAAAATACTAGTTCGCTATTACAAAAAATACTATAAGGCTAGGAGGTGCGGCCGGTGCGGACGATATCGATTAGTGGACGCCTAGTATAAATCACCATTCCAAAGATGCAATGTAATGTTGTTTTGGTAAACTATGAAGTTAAAGCGTGCTCCGGTATTTCTTGGATTTAAATAGTTGGATTTAAATAATTAGATTTAATAACTATCATCTATGGTTGATAGTTAGTCTATGCTAATGTCTTCCGGCCGTTGTCTTCATGAAATGGAACGTTACATTTTCATGGCTACCAACATTTTAGATGCAGAAGCCATGTTGATATTTTCTTTCTTTTTTCGTCATGTACCGACTCACATGTAATTGAGAACGAAAAACGATAACACGAGAAACCACGAGAATATGGTGGTTGTGAAAAGGTTTTAGATTGTGGTGTTCTTTTGTACTGATTGTATTGTGGTGAATTCAAATGTTAAAGTGTGATCTGTAATTTTACAAACACAAGACAAGACTTCTTCGGAAATGTCTTCAATGCATTTTGTGGTTCATCCTTTACCTGGTACAGAGGATCAATTGATAGATAGGTAAGGTATTATTCAACTTTCCATTGGACTCCATTACGATGGCCTGATGAAATCCGATAAATAATTTTATTAAAATTTGTAGGTATATCCTTAGAACCTCTCCCAGATGCCCACGTTTCTTTTCGATAGATTTCAGCTGAGATTTTTCCGTTTATGATACTCTTCTAATTTTAGTAGCATGTTCATTTCTGGAAAAATCGACATTATTGTAATGGCGTTAACTCGATAAATCGAATCAAAGGAGTGAACACTGTGCGAACCCCGCTTTCTCATCGGTCGGAAAATTAATCTGAGAGTTATATTCAAACGTTGATTTTCAGAGTCCCAATTTTCTATCGGTGTCGGAGTGTGTTACGACATTACCGTCTATTTGTTAATAACAATAAAAACAACATCTAAAACTCATCGCGATTAACTAATAATAATAATAAAACAAATATTTCAGGATGATAATTATTATTTTAATTTCAAGCCTGATTTTTGGTTAGCCTTCTATCACGTTTATGTTTAATTATTTAAATGTTTATGTATAATAAAATAAAGGAAATTACTTTTAGTATTTTCTAATGTATTCAGAATGGCTTATTTTATACTAGACATACTCGCGCGGCTTCGCCCGCGTGGAATTATGATTATAAAACAGTGTTTTTTTTTATATAAAAGCTTTTCCCCTTTTTGGGAGGGGAATTTCCGAAAATCCCCTCTTAGTGCTCCTCTACACTTCATAAGGAATCTTCACACCAAATTTCAAGTTTCTACGTTTAGTAGTTTCGGCTGTGCATTGTCCATCAGTCACTCAGTAACGCAAGAGTTTTATATATACAGATTTATATATTTTCATAAATCAAGTTTATGATAATTCATAGGAGATTTATAATTAATAATTAATAATAATTTATGAGTCTTAACTATAGTGGAGATTTAATACCGTCTACCTGATTTGGAACTACCTCATTAGAAGCATAAACCATCACATTCATAAAGTGCAATAGAACAATTTAAACTATTTCAAGATTGTTAGAAGTTATGAATTAGTGATGATAGTACTGTGTACTTTGGAACATAACTTTTGGGTCCATAACATCCTTCTTGGTTAGCAATGAGTTGTGATGCCCCTGGTGTTACTAATGTCCATGGGCAGCGGTGATCACTTACCATCAGGTGACGCAACTGCTTGTTTGTCTGTTTATTGCGAAAAAAAAGGAAAGGTGTGACATGCACAGTGATGTAGGTAAAATTAACAAAATATAAAAAAAATGAGAATTTATTTTTATACCAAACTGATGAAGAAGGTATTCTATTATTAATGTATTAGAATTATTACACTTTGAAGGTTTTAATAAAAATAATCTTGGTGACCCTAAATATTGTAATTATCAATGAATCAAAGGTTAATAAAGCAGAAAACAGATGCAACATAAAAATCTGCCATTTTATTATTTTAGCTAAGTTCACAAGTCACTGAGAAACATAGTTAATTTGAAGTAATGAAAGAAACTTAATTTTAATGGAATAATTGCATTATTTATGTTACACCATAACAAAGATTGTTTATGTGAGTCTTCATAGGGTACCTATTGCCTCTTATGAATTAAAATTACTAATGATTATGACTACTACTACTACTCCTTTATAACTATCTATAAACTTTGATAAATAATACTGAAAACATCATTAAAAAACTTGAACATATAAACTTAATATAAAATTTTAACATTTTCTACTGAAAGATGCATTTAATTTTGTTGTTAATGAGTAATTGGTCATAAACTTACAAAAATAAATATCATCTTGTAAAACTGTTGTCTAATTTAACTTTATAAAAAAGATGAGGAATAATTTTAATTTATTGTATATTCTGTTCAAACAGATGAATTTTATTAATAATAATATTTATTGTATTTGTATCATAGCAAAGATTAAATAGGTAGTAGACTACTTTCAATTGGTTTATTATGTGTAACATTTGTTCTTGTCAAGGAAATAAATAATAGCTTTGTAATAAAGATTTTTACATATTATTTTATATATCAACAAAAAAACAGGATGAATTTCTAGAATATGAATAGAATAGGATTTAGAAAAGAAATCTTAGACTAGGTACTTTATCTTCTGAACCTGACAACAAATTGATTGATTAGCATAAATATATTATTATTTATTCCTTAATCAGAATAAGCAGCTTTGGTTGTCTATCCATTGCTGTTGCATTTTGTTAATTTTGTCATGGATGACTTGCAAGTGTTAGTGTCACAAGTTTTGCAACTTTCTTGAAATGAACTGTAAAATTAGTCATTTCCATGAACAAACAATAATTACTGTATATTGCATTTTTATATCTGTACAAACTATTTTATACTATATGCAGATATTCTAAAAAAACCTTATAATAAGAGGCAGAATTTTGTTGAAGAAATCGCATAGAATTACAAAGTGTACAAGAAAATTGTTCGTGTTAGCATAACATTTTCACCTTTAAAATATGATATTATTTTCCTAATTAATCTTGTTATATGTATCAAGAATTATTCTCTAATCCCATGTAATTAGCTTGACATAACTTCTAAAAAAAACATAGGACCTGAATTGATAACCTCGTTGTTTTTTGAAGTCGGTTAAAAATATGGTTTTACATTTACTGTAAAAAGGATACTCCATATTTCATTTTCTTTTGTTTTATATTGTGTAGAAGAAATTGATTCAATATTCTTGTTACAGGCTAAAAGAAGTAGCAGAGCGGTGGAACAGATATGGGACTGGGGCAGGGTCTTCGGCGCTGAGCTCACTGCGAGGTGTTAGAGCAGTCGCTGCAGGTCCAGCTCACATTGCTTGCCTGCTAGAAGATGGCACAATTTGCCGTGCAGCCTTCTCCATTATACCTGACAGATTGGACTTGAGCAAAGCTGATGCTAGCAAAAATGGTGGGAATGGTGGAGGGGGAAGCGGCGGTGGGGGGACTAGCGGCGGGAAGCAAGGAGGTAGTGGGGGTGGTTGTGGATCTAGACAACAACCTCGTACAAGGGCTAGGATCATGAGAAACTCAATACGGGCTGCACCAACTTCTCAAGGTTAGTATTCAGATTATTATTAGTGTTCAGATAATAACTAGATAAATGTTAGATTATTATTAATATTCAGATATGAACTAGATAAATGTTATTTACTTTGCTTTATTTGATACATGTATTGATTAATGAACTATGATAAAATCTGTGAAGACTATTCTCTCAAACAACTTATTACCTGAGGTCCTATAAGAAATTTGGATCACACTTAATTAATGGTCTGCAAGGTATAGTTAGGTTAAATAAAAATGAAATGGTCACTTAAGATTTGGTGACACAACTGCATGTCTGCCTGCATAGTGTTAAAAAGTGTTGGATTGGCCAAGGAAATAATTATAATGTAGGCAGTGTGTGGCTCGTGAGCACATGTGGCTCTTTTAATGTAACTTGTGATTCTGTAATGTACTAAATCTTAGTTGGAATATCTTGTAAATTTTCGCTCTTTTCTTCTTAAAAGTTAGCTGACTTTAGGGCTATGCTTAAATAATTGTCATAATATAATAGTTGAAGCTATTTTTAATTGCTTTTAACTTTTATATCTACTACAAGCTATTATTTTTGTCTGTACAGGATCTACAAGCCGTGCGACCGGCGTAATAATCGGTGCACCGGGATCTGGTAGGGTCGTGTCGGCGGTACCGGCGCCTTTTGTACCTGAAGATCTGGTCACTCAGGCACAGGTCGTCCTTCAGGGCAAAAGTCGTAGCCTCATCATTAGAGAATTGCAGGTAACTTACAACATCACTTATTCCTCGTAAGTAACGCTAGTATAACAGCCTGTATTAATTTATCATTACAGTATTTTTTTTTATTTGCAACTGTGAAGAATTCACGCATCTTTATAACAATGCTATATCTTGTTATTTAAACCACTAGGCGACTTGAAAACTAAACATCTTGAAGTGTTTAAATACAAATTTAACTTAATTATGAAATTGGTGATACCTTTTTTGTTTTATCCACAGCGTACAAATCTGGATGTGAATCTGGCGGTGAACAACTTGCTGTCCCGCGATGACGAAGAGGGCGAGGAGCCGGAGGGGGGCGAGGGCGGCGACGGCTACGTGCCGGAGGACCTCATCTCCCTACTGGACGGCAACTTCCACGCCACGCCGCAGGACCACCCGGTCATCATCGACGCGGACACCATGTTTTCCGAGGACCTCTTCGGGTACGCGGCTATCAGAAGGTATACCTGTCAAGCTATGCTCCTGGGCCTCATCACTTCCCTCCAACGTAAATGTACACCTCAACCCAATCTCTGGCACGCCGACCAGCTTACGCAGTTTTATTTTTTTGTTCTGTGATTGGGTGTTTTTAGTTTTTTCTTCCTCTTTTGTTGAGTAGTTTTGGTGTTAGATGATACGTATGTAGCCACATCTTGTTTAAAAATTTGGAATTCCTGTTGAATTGCGTAAACACGGATCTCCGTAATATTTAGATGGATAAATTATGGAACGAAAAATAATAGTTTTTGATTGGAATATATTTTGATGAGGCTGCATGCAATTGTCGTAAATATTCAGGTATAGTAATATAATATTTTTTAAACTAGTCGTAGCGGCGGTGGCGGCAGCAGTGGGGGCGGTCGCGCGGGAGCCAGCCGCGAGAGTAGCAGCTCCACCCAGGAAAGGTCTTCCGAGTTCAGCCGCTGGCGTGAACGGCAGTACTTCGGCCCGCGCAGGTGGCTCGAGTCTGCGCTTCGGGATACTGCCTGGGACAAGGACGGAGGTACGGCGTTTCCTCTTCAAAGTATGTGGTCAAATATTTCAACATGGTTTGGGTAGTTATCAAAGATTTGCTTGATAAAGATATCTTTTTGAAGGATTGGCGGCTTCTTCCAACATTGACATACACGCCTTGTCTGTTGTTTTAGATGTGGTTAAACAAGTGTTTCTTTGCTGTGGTTAAACTTAAAAGATACATTTATTTGTGATTATTATTTTCCATTAGAATAAATTAATTTATTATATTTTTATTCAACCCCAGTGGAAAACAAGAAGAAGGACTCGGCCATGACGGCGTCGCCGCTGTGGGTGTCCGAGGAGCTGGAGTACTGGGACAGCAACATCCGGTTCACGCACATCGCGGCCACGTACAGCGAGCTCATCGCCATCTCCACGCAGGGGCACTTGCATCAGTGGCGTTGGGCCGACTCGCATCCGTACCAACGCAATGATGTGAGTATTGTGTGTAGCTGCATCTCAGTATTTTTTTTTATGAGAACTGCGAACTGATAACGTATGTGGTATATTATAACGTATTAAATAAATTAAGTGATCTAGAAGTATGTAATTTATTAAAAGTACACATACATATTTTTTTTTACTATCTCTCCCTCTCCAAGTAACGTCATAGGATGCTTGGTAGATGTGAAACATTGAAAATTCTTTTATATGTATTTTTCCATGAACAGAATTATTTTTAGTGTACACGTTACACACAACTCCATACATTTCTGTTTGGAGTTCTGTAATCTGAATATTCGCTATTAACATGAATTTTTATCAGAAAGTATGAAAAAAAAAGTACTTTATATCCTCATAACCACCGGGACAAAGTAATGTTCAACAGCTAGTCAAAAATAAACATAAAATAAATTAAATAAAACATTGTGAACGACCAGTCGTCGGGCTCGAGCAGCTACCACCCGCGCGGGACGTGGCTCGGGTTGGCTGCGGCCGAGCGCATCGTCAACATCAGCGCCGCGGGCATCCGCGTCTCCGTGCTCACCGACAACGGGCGCATCGCCACCTTCCTCGACGAGTCTATCGGTGAGTGGTGTCTTTGTGTTGACCTCATTGACACTTACCGTCATGGGCAGGAACTTGGCAAGATGTAGAAAGAGACATTAGATGCGCAGAAATCGTTTTGCTGTTTTGTTATGTGCGTCTTGTCTCTTTCAGATTCTTGCCAAGTTCGTTGTCAATGACTATACCGTCAGGTGAAAGGAATACTATTCATAATTGAATGTATAATTTTATTGTTTAATGATTTTAATAAAAGTATGCTCTAAGTGCTCATTTATGAAGAGAAATAAAAGCCCTAGTGTGGGATGTCAAATGATTATGTTGTTGACTTTTTATATTGTTTTATCTCAATAAAGTCTTCATTTTCAGCACATGCACCTGGTGCAACCCGATTGGAGCACCCTCTTCAAACTTTCTCGGAATTCGGGAATGAAAAGGCGATATCTCTTCACGTTTGCTCACTGTACACTGTGGCAAGATTAGAATCTGGAATACTGTACTGGTGGTACGTAGTTGTGAAATTGCTTAAATGGACATCTGAAACAATCTTAAAATTACGTTACATTATATTATATTTGGATTCAAGGGTACTTATGTGGTATTTTTTGTCATGAAAATGTCTGCTGTGGGATCCCTGATGTCAGTGGGGAAACATTTTACTTATTTTCGAATGCACATGTTTCCAGACACTTGTGATCTCGAAACAAAGAAAATTTTGTGTTCAAAATAACTCTAAAATTACTTTTAAAAGTTGTACAACTTGAAACGGTCATAACATTTGTGTGAGTAGGGGCGTGCTCCCGAGCTTGAATCGTAAGTGGTAACATTCGAACATTTGTGTGACCAGGGGCGTGCTGCCGTTGGGCCAACGCGCGCGGCTGTGGGAGAAGCACCGCGCGCGCTCTCGCAAGCAGCAGCGCGGGCACTCGTCGGCCGCGCCACAAGACCTCCAGGCAGGCCAGAGCGTCACCATGAAGAACGCGCCCATGTACCAGCCGGGTGCTATCGGTATGACAACTCTCACAGATCTTGTTAATTTATTTAATAGTCATTGGACAGTAACTTGGCAACAGAAAGAGACATTAGATGCGCATCTAACTGTCTCTTTCAGATTCTTGCCAAGTTGCAAGCCTTTGTAACAATTATTAATAATACATAAATGTATTGTGAATCATAATAATTAATGATAGGTCATCATTTACAAACTCGCGTTCAAAATTTATAGTAAATACCAATATCCATTTGCTAGTTCTAGTCATAGTGTATGAATTTAAAGGTTAAATTTAAAATATAAATCTATATGATATATTTTATTGTGACAGGATTTAATATGTCTACCGGAGTGCCAAAGGTGGGGATATTGCAGAATGCTGCATGGAATCTTTCGGACATGTGCCGCTTTAAACTGCTGCCACCACCACAACCGGACAGGTCAATCTCTGATAAAGACAAGAGGGATTTGCAGGTAAATCTAAAGCATCATTAAAGACAAAAGGTCCAAAAAATTGCTTTTTCTATAGGTAAAAGACAATGATATAATTATCTTAAAAGAATTTTCACTTCGTATCTGGATACTCTAATATGCGTATACTATTTTGTACTGTTTTTTGCCATTCCAAATTTGAATATTTTTCTTTTAGAATCAGTCACCACTGACGGTGTCGTCGGTGAAGGCGTCGTCGTCTAGCAGCAGCAGCAAGGACGGCGGCAAGGACAGCAACAAGGACATGGCCGACCGGCTCGACATGCCGCCGCCGCCCAGCCCCGCCTCTTCCACTTGCAGTGATACCAGCACCTCGCACAGTACGTATTGCGGTCATAAACACACCTCTGAACTATAACTTAACTGTAGAATGCATGGAAATGATAAAGCGATGTTCTAATTCAAATCAGTCACTAAATATAGTGAATAAGAAATGATGTTCTTTTAAAATGACACAAGAATTTCAATTCAAGGTTATTCATAACCTTTACCACCATACACCAACCGAAATGAAAAACATTAAGTTTACAACTTCTATTCGAAGAGAAACCACTTGCAAAGTTACTCATCTATTTTTATGTTCCATAGAGCGTGCTAAACGCGTCACAGTGCGCGGCGAAGAGGGCTCGTCCAACGATGGATCGAAACGCGACGAAGAGGAGTGGCCGCTCAAGGAAGTCGTGTTTCTCGAGGACGTAAAGAGCGTG